>JABFOW010000539.1:2500-11372 GCA_022817725.1 Archaeoteleia sp. ZL-2020 | reverse complement strand
TATCTGTTTACCGGCCGAGTAGATTCTAATTTTCTGTTTTACCGACCGTACTTGGTACCAAAATGGAAAATCTTAGTCAAATTGATTCGATAAATGCAGAAATAAAGGTCGCTTCCGTCGCTGCGATTAAAGCATTGCATTTTCTTATATTTGAAGAAAATGGTGACAGAAAAAATAGACAACGCTAGAGAAAATTCAGTGGATTCACGTTTTCAACCAGCTCTGAGAACTTTTCAGTCAAGGTCAACTTCATTCACGATAAGTTGGCAGTTGGAGATCTCACAGCTGTATGTAACGAACTTGGATTGGGTTACGAGGGTTCCAAGAAACAATTAGCAGACAGAATTTGCAGAAGTCTTGCAAATATAAGTGCACTGTCGAAATTAAACGAAGAAGATGAGAAGGACGACGAGGAAAGAAGTGAAGACGAAGACGAAGATGAAGATGAAGATGAACATTACAAAAGAAAACCCAAGATCAAAAACAAGTAAGACGACAGTTCAGGAAGTGAAGACAGTTATCATGGAACACCTATACGACGACCAAGCCGTCGTATAAATATAGAAATAATAAACAATGCAAAATTGCATTGCAGTGCATATTACCTGGTCATGAAGAAGTTAGCTGGACGATATAATCTGTGATATAATGAGTGATGACACATTGATGCAATACGTTAGAGACGGTATTCCGGATGGTACAAACAATAAAATTATTTTATTTGGCGTCAAGAAGTTAGTTTAAGGTAAAATTGAAAGTTTACGATGGGATGAGAAAGCGAAATCAAGAGAAGAGGGAATCTGCAATTACGAAGAGGGAAGATCAACCAAAATACGACAAACCATCAATGAAGAAGGGATCGACTACAGGAAGTGAGGATGGAAAAAACCGTCATTAACAACAAACAAGGATAAGTCACAGATATAAAGACTGTAACTTTTTAGGACCTAAATATTTTCGGTGCAACGGGGTTAGGCATAAGGCCAGTGAATGTAAAACTAAGGTAGATGAACAAAAACAAGTATCCTTTAATGACAGTTCAGATCCTTTGGTAGGTGTCATGACTAAAATTATTATAATTGAGAATGTACAAATTAAAGCTTTGGTTGACACTGATAGCGCAGTGAGTTTAGTCCGCGAAAGTGTTATACGCAATATTCCTGATGTAAATTTAAAATTTTCAGATTTGAGGTTAACTGGTTTTGGTCGAACAAAAATAAAGGTTATGGATTGCTTTCAAACTATTGTTACTATAGAACTAAGGCAGAGGAAGCAGCAATGAGGTGAGTTCTGTTTCAGTGCTGTAGATAACAAGTAATTCTTATTTATCTTTTTCAGGTTAGGATTCTCCTCAAATTTAAGTCGCTCAATTGTTGCAAGGACTTGTCCAGGTAAAAATGAAGTAAGTATGTCGACGTTTGGTCAACAACAGCTTACATTTTTTTAAGAATAGAAAAGAAATTTTCACTTTCTTGTGTGACACTAATCAGAAAATGGGTTAATGATCTTGAAATTTCAACCGCGGAACATTGATGTCATTTTGTTCCATCTTGTCCAGTTGGTATGGGACCCTTGCAGCACTCTGGTGGTGAGCGAGGCTAATTGTCCCTTGGAGAGACCCAGGTTCATCAGGTGGTTAGCGGACTCAGTTGCCCACACTCCTCGCCATGAGATGGTGCATGACGAGACCACGATGTTCTTGGTAGGAGTTTTGTACTCGTTCGCGATGGTGGCCTTCACATCGCTGTTGTTGTAAACGAGTACTTTCCTCCTGTGGGCTTCATTCAACGATGATGATCCACTAACCACTTGAGCGTCAATGACCTCGACGTTCCCGTTCTTCATTGCCAATAGATCTGGTTTGCGCAGTCCTATCGACGTGCGCAAGTACGGCTCTTCCTGGACCGTCCAACCATTTTGCCGCATACCATTGGCGAGAACTTTGCACAGGGCGTTGTGGCGCATGATGCGCCCCCCATGCGTCCGGTGGCATACTTGGATTATGTGAGCCGCAGTCTCGGTAGAGTGGCAACCCGCTCTGCAGCTCACGCTCTCGCCAGTATTGCGTCTGCCTCTCGATGTTCTGATTTTAGTTGGGAGGCAGTTAATGTGGACGTGATGGTATTGGATATAATCCCGTCCAGGAATCCCGTAGCTACCATGATCTATCCACTTATTTGACAATGAAGAGCCTCTGCATTCCCTCAGTTCGTTGCCGTCGCATGATCGATATAGTTTAGTTGCCCACCATTTCGAGCGCTTCTCCGGACCCGTCAGGATCTCACCACCGATCGTGAGAACCTTCTTGGCCCAGATAAGCCTCTTCTGCACCCATGGGTGCTGGTGGGAAGCGACGGCGGCTGCACATGTTGATGTTGCCAGAGATGTCATCCTGGCGTGCAGCAGGCCTGGTATTGTAGTTACCAAAGATGGTATTCCCAGGCCACCTGAGTTGCAGTCCGTATGGAAATAGGCTACAGGAACGTCTTTTGGCAGTCTAAGCCACTTTCTTACTGACAACCTTACTTGTCTATCCAGTGCCTTCAACACCCTCATGTGGCACCCAGCCAGAACCAGTCTGTGGTACCACCGTGGGATCAGAAAGCACCGGAGAATCTTTAACCGCTGCTGAGGACGCAGAGGTGCTCTGGTGATCCTTTCAAGCTCCACTGTCATTGATCCCCCTGCTTTCTTGACGCCTCTTGGGGTAAAGTTCACTCCCAAATAGCGGATCTCCTCGCTGGGGCCTAATTGCTTTAGGAGTGAACCATCGCCCAGATGGAATTGAGGCGTCGTTAGGATCTTATATTTCTTTTGTTTCCCTACAGGGAGGATTGACAGAGCTGAGCACTTCTGCGGGTTGAACGTTAGGCCTTGTTCATTGGCCACTTCCTCAACAGCAGTAATCGTGCGTTGCATACCGATGTTGGAGGTAGCAATCAGCACGAGGTCGTCAGCATATGCAGTGGCATTGACTCTAGTACCAAGTAGGTCATACCCAACCTCTGACGGTACCACTCTCAACATTCTGTCCACCACCAGACAGAATATTGGTGATGACAAGGGGTCACCTTGTCTGACCCCCCGTAGCACGGAGATCGGCTGCGACATTACGCCGTTGACTTGCAGAACGGTGGAACTTCTGCTATACGTGTTTGTAATGAAGTCAACGAACGTAGATGGTAGACCAGCCTCCTTCAATGTAGATGTTATGGCCTTGTGGCTAACACTGTCGAAGGCCTTTGCAATATCCATTGAGATGGCATGCAAAGGTCTCAGATGTTGTCGAGAATCCTCCAACAGTGTAGCAAAGATGGTGATATTCTCAGCGCAGCCATCCTCTAGACCCCTCTGTCGGGGATCTATCAGACGGGCCCCCATGAGTCTGGCAGCCATAATTTTGTGAAGCTGCCTGACTGGGACCGATGCTACGCTGATAGGCCTGAAGTCTGCTGGTCTTGTCGCATTGTCTTTCTTAGGTACGAACACTGTCCGGGAGACGAGCATTTCCCTCGGGAAGCCCCCCATACCCATTATGATGTTGTAGAACAGTGCTCGCACACGTACTGGTACCGATCTCCACTGACGCATAGTGATACCGTCAATTCCCGCCGCCGAACCAAGGGGAATGCGATTTTCATCAACCTCGAGAAGAGATATTGGATTGCCCAGACAAGCCAAGTCTGGTCTGGCTGGTGTTGTTGCCAGTTCCTGTGCCTCAACAGATGGAGTTGTGAGCACAGGTTCCCAGTATTCCCGCATCTCATTCATACTGGGAATCTTGGCCTGTACATCCCCGTCCAGAATATCATGGACGGTCCTGGACATATTCTTCTCGAAGTTGGTCTGCATAATTGCATATGCTCTGCTCCGCATCCTTGCTCTTGATCGATGCGGAGCCTCTGGCTGTTTTTCAGAGCATCGCATTCCTTCGTTTTCACGTTTCCTTGGCGGCGGAAAAATGTCCTTTAGCCACCTGCAGCAATCTTTGGAGACATCAGCACCACTAGCTAGCCTGCCAGCGATGGTGGCCAACTCACCAACTCGATGAGCTGGTGAGGCAGTCGTCAAAGCCAGGGAGACCAGCTCAATAGCTGCCACAACAAACCGATTATGGCAGCCAGCTGGACCCCTAACCGCAGACTCGCCAGCGGCGCCCCCCGACGCTGAGTTAGCCCCAGCATCCCCGTCGTTGTCTCCACGTTGCTGCTCTGGGGCTGACGAATACTCGTCAGAGGAACCAGAACTCTCATGATGGTCAGAGAGAGCGGGTGGATGTTGCCTCAGTTCGGTTATCGCATCCTCGACTGCCCGTTTATATGAGGGCGTCGTCCTGATGTACTTGACGCCCTCCTTGGTCTTATCGGGGAAGAAGGGATGCATGTAGATGTTCATAAACCGAACCGGGACCCGCTGTAGCACACCCTTGACAATCCTTTGCTCCCCATGGAGGATAGCGATTGCCTCTTCACGGGCGGCTACTCTGATTTCCTCTGCCCCATATTGGCGATTTCTTGGCAATTGTATCTCGGCGTTCACCTGATCCAGATGGGCTGATCTTTTATGAACGCCGAGGCCACGGTTGGATTTGAAATCGCTCCTGGGGCAATAAGGACATTGGAAGGTAGGTGTTTCTTCCTCGGAACTTGAACTAGATGTAGTTCGGTTGGGTTGACGCCTTCCTGATGGTGTCAATGTAGTGGCTGATGGTAAATCAGCCACTTTGTGTGTCCTTTGATGGTTCGATAGACCCTTGGAAGACTTAAAGGGTCTAGGCGGATCACACTTGACACATAAAAAACCCTGGGTCTCTAATGCCGCCGCAGCTGATGTTGTTGCTGGAGCATTAGGACTATTCTGGATGACCCCCGAACTTGATATCGGGCCGGCCATCCGAGAATCCGGCCGGAGTGCTTCACTCCTATTTTTTATATTTCTTGGGCCGATATATGTAGAAGCCAATGGGCTGGCAACCCATTGACCCCATTGTGCCACCCTAAATTTGAGGAGCCCTGCATCCTGCAGACCTTGGTCCTAGGGCTGGCCGCTTGGGTGGGCTGCACCCTCACAAGATGCAGTCGCCAGATGTTAGGCTGCTCCTCGATTCACAGAGGCAGTTCTTAGTTTCCCCCCCTCCCGGCATGCCGCGAAAGGGGTACTTATAGCGGGACCCACGTAAAGGGGACTGCTTGCTAACCACAAAGAATAACTATGACTTAAGAGAGTCATAGTTACTCCCGCCGTTTACCCGCGCTTGCTTGAATTTCTTCACGTTGACATTCAGAGCACTGGGCAGAAATCACATTGCGTCATCACCCGCGAGGGCCATCGCAATGCTTTGTTTTAATTAGACAGTCGGATTCCCCTTGTCCGTGCCAGTTCTGAGCCGAGCGTTGAATGGCGGCCGAAGAGAACGACCGCAACGGCGCAAACCGTTAACGAAAGTCTCGCAGCAAGGAAGATCCGCGGGAGACCAAGGCACGGGACCGAGCTCAGATTCCGGTTCATCTTGCGAAAAACCATTCACCTCGCCCAGGCCCGGCACGTTAGTCATACCCGCTTCCCGACCAAGCCCGACACGCCCCGCTCCTCAGAGCCAATCCTTATTCCGAAGTTACGGATCTAACTTGCCGACTTCCCTTACCTACATTAGTCTATCGACTAGAGGCTCTTCACCTTGGAGACCTGCTGCGGATATGGGTACGAACCGGCGCGACACCTCCACGTGGCCCTCTCCTGGATTTTCAAGGTCCGAGGGGAAAATCCGGACACCGCCGCAACTGCGGTGCTCTTCGCGTTCCAAACCATATCTCCCTGCTAGAGGTTTCCATGGAACTCGAACGCTTATACAGAAAAGAAAACTCTTTCCGGATCTCCCTACGGCGTCTCCAGGTCATTTTGGGTTACCCCGACGAACTCTCTAACGAGGGCCCGAATTGTATGCGGTTCCGCTGCCGGGTTCCGGAATAGGAACCGGATTCCCTTTCGCCCAATGGGTGCGTATCATCATTTGTGTTTTCTTTTTTAGTTCAATAAAGTTCGACGACAATACATTGTGAAAGCACACCTCATCGACATAGGATTTCTCCTAGGGCTTAGGATCGACTGACTCGTGTGCAACGGCTGTTCACACGAAACCCTTCTCCACGTCAGTCCTCCAGGGCCTCGCTGGAGTATTTGCTACTACCACCAAGATCTGCACCGACGGCGGCTCCAGGCAGGCTCACGCCCAGACCCTTCTGCGCACACCGCCGCGACCCTCCTACTCGTCAGAGCTTCATGACGCGTTATAACGTTCGAAAACGTAAAACGCAAAATCCTCACTTGCCACTGACGGCAGAGTATAGGCGCGACGCTTCAGCGCCATCCATTTTCAGGGCTAGTTGCTTCGGCAGGTGAGTTGTTACACACTCCTTAGCGGATTCCGACTTCCATGGCCACCGTCCTGCTGTCTTAAGCAACCAACGCCTTTCATGGTATCCCATAAGCGTCGACTTAGGCGCCTTAACTCAGCGTTTGGTTCATCCCACAGCGCCAGTTCTGCTTACCAAAATTGGCCCACTTGGCACTCTGATCCGAAAATCTCGTGGCTTCATTGTTCAAGCAAGCCAGAGATCTCACCCATTTAAAGTTTGAGAATAGGTTGAGGTCGTTTCGGCCCCAAGGCCTCTAATCATTCGCTTGACCAGATGAGACTCGCTTTGTAACGAGTGCCAGCTATCCTGAGGGAAACTTCGGAGGGAACCAGCTACTAGATGGTTCGATTAGTCTTTCGCCCCTATACCCAGTTCCGACGATCGATTTGCACGTCAGAATCGCTACGGACCTCCATCAGGGTTTCCCCTGACTTCATCCTGACCAGGCATAGTTCACCATCTTTCGGGTCCCAACGTGTACGCTCTGGGTGCGCCTCAACTCGCAATGAGTACGAGACGCCCCGGGAGTGCGAGGCCGCATCATGACGCGGCCCATCCTCCCTCAGTCGACGCGAGGTCGACCTTCTCTTTCAATGCGCCTTTAGGCTTTTTGGTCCCAATGACTCGCGCACATGTTAGACTCCTTGGTCCGTGTTTCAAGACGGGTCCTGAAAGTACCCAAAGCAAAAGCGTCGCCGACCGGTATCACATATAAATTTGTTATGAGCCAGTTCGAGAACACCGTCTGCCAACAGTAGGCCAAAGGATCCAGGGACGGCACTAGGTCCGAACCACCGAATATGGCACTAACTTGCGACGGGTCTGAACGCAGTTCAATTGCGGCTCGATACCGTGCGTGTACCGCCGGGCAGCCGGTCAGTGATAACCGGATGCCTGCCACCGTTCGCCGAAACGACGGTACAGTCAACATTCCAGCTCGTAGACCGACACCCAGCGGGTCGCGACGTTCTACTAGGGGAGAAGTGCACGCCGACGTCGTCAGACATACCGCAGCGAACGCGTGTCAACGGATAATCACAAGGACAACCGCAAACATCACGACCGCACGGAAGCCAACGCCGCTGACGATTGAATCTCCCCATTCGATCTTTCGGGTTTCTCAGGTTTACCCCTGAACGGTTTCACGTACTCTTGAACTCTCTCTTCAAAGGTCTTTTCAACTTTCCCTCACGGTACTTGTTCGCTATCGGTCTCGTGGTCATATTTAGCCTTAGATGGAGTTTACCACCCACTTAGAGCTGCACTCTCAAGCAACCCGACTCTAAGGAGAGATCCTCCCGAAACGCGCAACGGTCGCTACGGGCCTGGCACCCTCTACGGGTAAGTGGCCCCATTCAAGAAGGACTTGGACTCATCGCAACGTCACGGGATATAATTGGATCCTCCCGAACACTACATTTCCCAGCGGCGTAACCGCGGGATTCAGTGCTGGGCTAATTCCTGTTCGCTCGCCGCTACTAAGGAAATCCTTGTTAGTTTCTTTTCCTCCGCTTATTAATATGCTTAAATTCAGCGGGTACTCTCGCCTGCTCTGAGGTCGTTATTGTAATAATTCAATTTCAACATTCATTTGTAATATCATTTTTATGCCACATTGACGAGTAAATACGATGGTAATACACATTGTGCCACAATCGCTCGGTACCATTTCGATCTAGAGATATCTTTATGAGAGCAAAAAAATTGCAATAAATTGCGGTATGATTGCTTCAATCCTTTTTCATGACTCGAAATGCTGCCCGTATTTTGCGAATGAGCTTGTTCGACTGTGCACACCGTTTTTATGGCGTTCAACACTCTCGCGCTATGTCATCCTCTCTGTTACTTTTATAGTTCGAAATCAGAAACTGAGAGACAAAAGACACAATATGGCATAAGCATTATATGATTCAACTAATTTCAAACGACGCCGTCGTATTATAATTGTGTCAAGATCGACGATCAGACACAATTTAGCGACGACGAACGTTCAAATTTTCGCCCATTCACGCGGTAAGATAGCAAAAACTCCGTGTATTATATACTCTAACTTCGACAGAGTCCCAGTATTCAACGTAGGGAACAAGAGTAAAACGAAGTAACGCTAATCAGTCGCGTAGGCAGTTTCATGTAATGTAAACGACCCTCAGCCAGGCGTGGTCCGGGAATTGTAATCCGTGGACCGCAATGTGCGTTCGAAATGTCGATGTTCATGTGTCCTGCAGTTCACAAGTTGACGCGCAATTAGCTGCGTTCTTCATCGACCCACGAGCCAAGTGATCCACCGTTCAGGGTAATCTATATAAATTGTTTTATTTTATATTCCACACTTTTCCCGTACTCGGACATAGCGAAAATGCAAAATCAGCTCGCACGTTAACGTAAGAAATAATTGAAAAACAAAACCATATGCGAAGCGAGTGATCCTCTCACGTAGGATATCGCCGATGCGCACA
>JABFOW010000538.1:0-11383 GCA_022817725.1 Archaeoteleia sp. ZL-2020 | reverse complement strand
ACACAGTTTGAAACAAATTCACAAAATTTAAAGATTAAAAATATAGTAATCAATTTTTTTTTAGTTTTTTCTCGCACTTTGGAAACAATGTATAGATATTTTTATCCAAATGTTTGCAATTACTTTCGATTGTTTCGACCGATTAATTTCATCAAAGCAACAAAACATTTGCAAAAGCTGTACTTTTATATACCAAATTTTACTTTTCTGGCTTCCTCATCTTTTAATCAGTCGCTCAGGTTTGTCAAATTCTTTCAATCGCATCCGTTCAATGTAACAATTTGAAAAAGAAAAAAGTTCTTTGAAGAATGATGCCTTCCCGACGCGTGCAAAGAACGGCCCAACTCGTGACCATCCTTTGTCGCAAGGGTTGTCACGATCGATGTGCGCCATTCCGCAGTGTTGTTTGTGTGATCGAAAAAGGTATTGTACCCCGCATTTGTCAAGCTTGCTTTTTTCCCGAACTCATTCTGCGTGTTTGCGTATTTGCATCGGCTTGACGTTGTCGACGCTAATCTTGCCGACGTTAAAAAGGTTTTGGTATCCACGACAAAAAGTATTCCGTCAATTGTATCTTCTATCGGGCGACATGATACGCGAGCACAGATAGTCGTATGCAATATATATTGGTGATTAAATTAAACGCGACTGGCGAAAGGGAGAAAACTTTATGCAGCATGGCAACACCAATAAAAAACTTTAACTTTTCAAAAGTGAAATAAGGCTGCCATTCAAATGCGTCGCGTCTAACGTAAGCCGGCCATTTTATTCGTTTTAATAACGTTAGTTTATTGTGCTTTTATATATAATTACCATGTCTTTAATACAGCGGGTTTCTCGTGAAATTTTTTAGTCCATTATTTTGACCCAGTTTCTGCATTGCTCGAGTTAGCTGAAGCAAGCAAATGGACGAAACAAAATGTAAATGTGCAAATATACTCTGCCTGTAGGACGCCTTGGATACAGTCTCAATCTTCAACTTTAACCTTAAAGCAGGAATACCCGTATTCTTCTGGGTTAAACAACACTCAAAGTACAATGAGCGTTGAAAAATAGCTCAGATATTGTTTTCCTGTACGTTTTTTCATTCCGTTATGCTTACATTTGTTAGTAGTTGATTACTAAATACTTACGTTTAAAAATATTCCATTCTAATAACTAAACCGTTTGATGATTATTTAATAAAACTGATGTTTGAAATTTTTAATAAATAGTGGTCATTTTTAGATTTATATCATATACACGTATGTAAGGGAAAATGGGAAAGACGTGCATGTGGCTATTTTGCATGACTGTTATGATTTATTACATAATATCAAAAAGTCTTCAAATGTTTTTCCAGAAGACGCGGTGACAAGTGCTATTGATGGCGAATATTTATTGCCATTGATGTGACTTTTTATGAGCTTATGGTCAAGATCTACTTATTAATTTAACCTTGTAATTTATATTGATCATTTGTTAAAATTGAAAAAAGATTCTTCAACATTTAATCAATTTATTAATAATACAAAAATAGCATATATAAATTAATTGGGCGTAGAAACATTTTCAATTGTATTTTTGTTATCATATTTTCCAGCATACGTCTACGTTTTCTAGCGGCTATTTCGACAATCGATTAATTAACCAACACATATGATGAATATCGATTGTTGGCTAATCCATAATTCTATATTTAACTGAAGAACCATATTCATTTTCTTTCAACGTTGCGACGTAAAAGTTTTAGGTGTGAGTATTTGTCGTTCCTTTTTATATTTTTTCAATGTTTTGTGAAGGATGTAGTAATATGTATGATGAACCCCGCGTGCCACACTCTGTCTCTGTCTCTATCAAAATACTTTGCCAACAATGGATGTAACAAATTCGTTTCCAGGCGGTCACTATATGACGCGCACGGAATGCCTGACAGCCTCTATCGATTATTTTCGCGAACGCTGTTGCGTACGTTTGCTATACCGTTTTGTGTATGACCTCAATGTGGCCTCCTCGAAACGGAAAGGCATCATTCAAGTATGTTGATAAAGAAAATTAAGTTTAGAAAGAAGATGTTTCCATAATTACGTCATCAAGGGATCCCTGTCAGATCAAATGTGAAGCGGTAGTAGTTTAATCTGGAGTTAAAGGCGACTAGACTTAATCCATTTATAGATCGAAAAGCTCTGATGAATGTAAACGTCTATATTGAATGTAAACGTTGACATATTTAAGTTACAATATTGTCCATGTGCAACCGACTTTGAAAAAAGTTTCCTCAATTCTTTCAACAATTTGAGAACTTATATGACACTATGAAAATATTAAATATATACTGATTAAATGTTGAACTATTTTATACATTAAAATAATATATTTATTTGCAACGTTGAAATAATTTTAAAATAATAACTTCATACAAAAAAGTAAAAACTATTTTCACGCTGAATTTTTTTCATTTTTGAATTCACATCAAAGTGAATTTGAAATTGAACGAATTTATTCAATATATAAAAATATAGTTAATACTGGTCAACATTGATTTTCATTGATACAATATTGTAACAATACTGCACGGGAAATATCATCGGAAAATTTTATTATAAAATCTGACAAACGACAAAATTCTTTTCTTTTTTAAAATTTTATTACAAAAAAATTATTAGAAAAATGTAGTAATTATTTTCCTAAAATATATGGTAAATATATATATATATAATCATGTATATTTTATATATTAAAACGAATATTTTCTATCATCATATATTTTTTAATTCTAATACGTTATTTTTATTAGACCTATTATAACTTATACTCATTCTTTTAAATCATAGTAATTTTTACTTGTTTTATAATTTCCAGTATGTAAAATGGTGAAATCGTTGCGCAAAAAAATTCGATATTTTGACACAGTGTTATTCGTACTAGAAATGTGTCAAGTGAAGCTTAAAGGGATACTTGAATACACATCGTATTTTCATTTCATTGAATGTGATATGTAGTTGAAATATTGATGGTATATTTGTGTATATATCCAAACTTCAAATAATATCTACTTAATTATTTATACGTTTATAACTTCTCCAAACCTATTCAACATATATTGACTAAATGTTGAACTAGCTGATATGTTAAGAAATTAACAGCGTTGAAATATAAATAAAATGATAACATTATATAAAGTATTAAGATTTCCTTTCATTGATGTTGATTTTAATTTGACAGAATGATTTCAACTATTTATATGTAAATTAAATGTTGGGCAAGTATCCAAACTGTATACAATACTTGTACTCAAACACTTATAATTTGTTGATTAAAAGATGAAATATTTGACATGCTAAGTTACAGATTCGTTTTCAACATTAAATGCTAAATTGAGGGAAATTCGAATTATTACGATGACTATCTAACATAATGACTCAATGACTAGCCACTTTAATCAGATTTATTGTTAATCTTATTCAGGTTATATTCAATGCAGCAAGATTGATAGTTAGTATTAATAAAAATCTAGTTATAATTACGAAAACATGAGATACTTGAAGCATCTAGTAATTCTTATTCATTTAGGAGTCAACATTATTTCTATAGATGCAACAATATGTGGAAGATCGTCACAGATACTATATGAAATTGTTGCTACGTTAAAATCAAATTCTACGACGCGGAGAGCGACAGTTTCAGCTATAACATGGCAGCGATTAACCACAATAATGGGACGTGTCAGTAGTTTTTGCGATTCGTAATATCCAAAAATAATTATGGGAGTGCTGCTTTTGTGTTAGGCGACGTTGAATTCACGATTATATTTCGAGACAAGGCAAGAGAGCGTGCGTGGCAATTTTACGCATAAGTGAAATGTTCTAATAAGACGTAATATACCTATTATAGTATAAGAATATTATTTAGAAATATTAATATATTAATGTTCTGGGAATATTATATAATATTACTTTAGTAATAACCCTGGAATTATTAGGGCGGACATATAATATGCTGTCAATATTATAGGTATATTAATAAATATTCAATAATATTACTATAATATAACAAATAATATTCCAGGAATATTAATAGTACATTATTTAATATTAGTGACATTACATATGTCATCTATTAGGGTACATTACATAATTTATTGATTCTCCAAGTTGAATAATTGTAGTAGAAATATAGTAAATCCTTTTATGTTCTTATATTTGATGTTAAAATTTTTTTAAATATAGTTATAATAATTTTATATAATAATTTTTTTATAAGTTACACTGAAAGAAATGACGTAAAAAGAAGTCCCATTTTTTATGGCATCTCGAATGTATGACGCGCATTCGATGGGATTCATTACAAGAAAAACGATATGTTAGTAATACGATCTAAGATTTTTCTATATATAGATGGTAAAAACTTGGTTCTTAAAGCTAACATATTCTCATCTGTTGGTAGTATGAAACTCGTAACTAGTAAATTGTAATGGCAAACTATAGGAAAAATTTTCTATTAGAAAAGAGAAACATTTTAAAACGCATTATTGGGATAAGTGACAGATAGATGGCGTTATGTGCTAAATTGGATTTTATAAATTGAAAAATTCAATTTATAATTTAAAATTCACATTGGAAAATATAGCATATATCCATTATATCTCCAATGTATTATGGATATATAGTAATTTTTCGTAGGAAATATTACTCAGCGTAAGATAAGCACGACTTCGAACGTAAAAATGAAAACATCAGCTGTGGCGGCCATAACATGAATGTATAACGACGTTTTACACGTGTTTAGAGCCTATTAATATAATGCAATTTCTTTGAAATTTTCCGTCATTTTTCGCTAGCTCCATAAAAAAAATATATTCGCATCACAATGATTCATTTTTGCAGCACGAGCCCCAGTCGTATAATGGTAATAATTGGCCCTAAACAGTCCTTAGATAATTAATTTTGCGTTTTTCTTCTCATCTATACGAAACATTCTCCCTCGTTGATTTAGTGGCGCAATTAGTTTCGCCACGAAATAAAATTAGCATAAACATAAGTAGCGGCGATTTTTTATAGCCGCTTAGCGTCTTGCACCTTGAGTGCTTCATTGTTCTGACACTGTTGCTCCGCTCAGAATGGGGCGCGAATGGTTATGCTAATGTCTCATTACCGATCTAACGGTGACACGAGTTCACTCATCTATACGCATTTATATATAATCATCCATTATTACTTATGTTCTATACTTCATTTATGTTTCCATTATGATATTGTCATTATTATGATAATGACGAAACATATTACTGTGTAATGTTGTACGCAAGTATTTTATTTATTTATTTAAACGATTATAATATTACTTCTTTTGGGGATTTCAACTAAATACAAAGCACTAGATGACAATAATGGATGACGCGTATCGACGATATATCAGCACCATAACTGATCACTTAATTGAATGGAGAAATTTGCATTTATTAAAACGATTGACATTTATCTCGTTTATTGGATTATCAAATTTCTTGCTTTTTGCATATTAAAATATGTTTAAATTTTATATTCATGGGACTCGGTCTTTTATTTTATATCTGTTTTTCAGTACAATAAATAAATAGAATTGAATCAAGGTTGTCATTTACAATGCGTTTTGTATTTTTTTTATAAAGAATATCATATACAATGTAATAATAATGGTATAGCTCCGAAAACTAGCTTTTCCCAAGTTTGTCTAACACAACCTAATCTATTATCTTTGATAGGCCCATTTAATGGAGCATAAAATAGATTATATGATCATAATTGTCTGTTGTTAAAATTTTGAAACTGATCTCAGGCATTTATGTTTTCTCACTGCACCCACCACCTATGAATTTACGCTAGAAAATCTGATATATGATCATATTATATCCTTTAAACTAAATGTAATCCGTGTTTATAGAATTATTTCTTGAAATATTATTCGCGATGTTATTCTAACATTTCCTCAATGTTTTTACCATTAAGTCAATTTTGAACATTACCAAATAATAGTCATAATTAGTTTTGAAATTAGATACTACAATGATGATATAATATGTACATTTTATCGATACAATACCGACGGAAATTGTAGATACATTGTTAAATAATTATATTTATATAGTTTATTAATTTTAATGTACTACGCAAGTATAGCTTGTTGAGTTTATAATTATAAGGTTTTTCAAGTAAAATTATGTATGCATAATGATAAATTATAAAACATTTTTTACAAGCTAAACAATTGTAACGTGAGTTTAATTGAAGTTTTTAATAAATATCATCGTGTATTCAAAATGTATTTAATAAATAATGTATTAATATCAGCAACACTTCTGTCTAAAATACGATTTTAGCGAGAGACAAAATAAATCTGTTTGATGCGACAAGGTGAGTGTCTCATAACAGTAATTATATTACTGACTTTTGACAGGGGTGTGCATCTCAAAAATGTTTTCCGATATCGCGGCGTCACCTGTCCGTTCGTTCATCCCTTCTTACGCTTCGTTTGGCAAGTGTCGATAGGAGACGAAAAGCACCGTCAACAACATTTTCCGACGGATGGATTCTTTTCTGGTCGCATCCGTCTCCTTCATTTCCATGACAAAAACTCGTCATCTCTGGAGCCTTATCTCGACACGTTGGACATTATTTTATAACGCGATCACGCGAGATAAGTTGCGACCTAAGTGACTGACGCTGTCGTTTCTGACATCGCATTGTGACGTAGTTAATCGGGGCTTCTTAATCCTCCTGCAGATCGGAGATATACCTGCGCTGGGCTAAATAAGGATTAGTTCGCTGACTCGGCGAACATTCCCAACGACTTCTTACCAGCATTTTAACGCGTTTAAGAAACAATAGGAGGCATTTAACATTCTTTGAAATCAAGAAACGCGTCTCTTTTACGTTTCAAAATAATCTTAATGTCCATATTTATATAATACAGGATGTCATTTTAAAAAATTTCTACACTAATATATCTCAGAAACTAAATAAGTTGTAGGGATTTATGGGAGGATAGAAATCATTGTAATGTATTTTTCATTAAGTTTTCATTAAGTATTAGGTTTTCAAAGTCATATTTAGTTATTTAAATGTTGAACACTATCGTATACATATTTTTAAACAAAAATTATGTTGTTACATTGATGTTTAAATAACCTTGATATCCCGCCTAATACAGTATAAATTTCATCTTCTTTCCCCTTCAAATTCTATAACTTTTATATTTAAAAATTTTTTAGCATCACGCTTAGTTTCCTGAATATTTTAAAGAATTTTTAATATTCACACTGAGGTACCGATGTCGCAAAAATTCTGCTATAGGATATTATTAAATTGTAACAACTGTGACAGGGCGTGAAATTGCAACACTGTCTAATCACTGGTCGTTAATATGGTAGATTCAATTGCAATTCAAATATTAAGATTATAAATCTTTTCTTTATTAAGATTGATTTTTGAATTTTCAAAGATGGCAGTGTCACTTGAAGCATCATTCCAATTTAAGATATTATATGCTATAATATCTATCCTCAAAGGGAGTGAGGGCACGAGGGGTTAAAAATATAGCTTCTTCGAAAAGCCTATAACTTTCGCCTGAAACATTTTGTACCGAAAATTATTATTTTTCGCGATATTAGACCGTCCCGGAGATTTTGGCACATCCAGTATATTGCTACCATTGCGATATGCATTGCTACTCTCCTTGACTAGTACCTCTTTTATCATTACAATTTCATTTATTTATTTATTATTTACAGAATGGTTTACCAGTAAAACGCAAATACATTATTTGTGTTGTGATATTGTACAATGAATAAATACGCATTACGAAAACTCATCGGTGGATTGTCTTATATGTCTCAAGGTTATGTTTACGAACAAGGACTCATCATACATCGAATTCATCACGGCTGGTGAGTACATTTATACAATTTTGTATCGATAACTCATAGAAGAGAATATATCTCATAGAATTCTATACGCATGTGAATGTAATTATAAGAGTTTTGATACGAAAAAACATCGGTATGAAATCCTATGAATAGGATGAGACAATTTCTTGGTTAACAAATACGCAGGTATGCTGTCGGTTGGATATAGCATATGCCGTAACACGGCTGATCATTTATTTAGAATCTGCGTTAATTATCCTAATTGGAATTACCGGCTCGTAAAATTGCAAATTCTGATTTACCAGTTAATTATACGACTGTCGATGTTACTTCTGCTTCTCTCTCTTCTTTTATCTCCCTTTCTCTCGTCTTCTCCTTTTACCGCGTACCGACAGATGCACGTGAAAACGTCGGCAACGTTACAAAAAACGAAAAGCTTATGTTTTCATTTTCTTTTTACTGTTTATTTTACTTTCGGTTCGTTTCGCATCGTGATTCGTGACACAGCGAATAATTGGTTTGTAACATGGACGGGACATATAAACGTGTATGACAGAAAATAATTTCACGAAATTGAAGATAAATAGATATTGCACAGATACGGACGGAGATTAAACTGTCTGTTCGGATGCAAAAGCGAGTTGGTCCACTTGCGGCTTAGAGTCCCATTGAATTGATATGGCGATGCTCAAGACATCGTCGTCGTTTCGCAATTTCAGTTTAAAGCTGTGCCATTGTGCTTCGCCTTCCCATCAATTACGCGACCAACTTCAAAGTCAAATCGATATTACCTGAAAACTCGAACGAGATAAGAAGACGGTATTATGAGTTCTTAACATAGTTATAATTAGTAGCCATAATTTTATGATAATCCATATTAATAAGACATTATGATATTAAACAAAGAAAATGGTGTTAATTAAATAACCATTGTTTAAATTTGAGAATTTTCATATTTCGAAATATAGGTAACAATTAATTAATTTATTTACACTCAAAATTTTAAGTTTGTACAGTTTAACATAAATGTTAAACAAAAAATTATTTAAAAATGTATGAATATAAGCATTGCCTAACTTCACCGAATCTTGGAGACGGCAATGCAATCATACGAAACTAATTTAAAAATAAATAATACAATTTGTTTAACAATTACTAGGTCAAAATCAGTGAAAATCTGTAAATATAGGAACAAATCAGTTAGAACAAATCGACAAGTTTAAATTGAAAAGTCAATTTGAGAATAAATTATTATTTAAGCCGATTAATTAATTAACATGTGTTGTAAATGTCAAGAAGTCAGTTTCAGGGAAGAAAATTGTAGGTCAACTACCTCCATAAGGGAGTAAATTAAAAAAAGGAACAATTGTCGTTTTTCTAAGCTGAGAATTTTAATAAATTTCTTATTAGAATATCTAAATTAGATTAGTTTCCATCAAACACTTTTTCCTTCACTTTTTATTTTAATATTTTTTAATCGCGTGCTCAGAATATTTTAATTCTGTCAAACAAAGTTATAATCTTTATAACAACTTCACATATCTACTTAATCATATGTAATTATAATGTGCATGCACTAATATACATATTACATTAATATTTGTTAAAATTATAGGACGTCTAAAGGTACGTCAAACGAAATGTGTATTACTCCACATTAAATTATACATGACGAGCCGAATTATTTAGTAATTACGTGAATTGTGCTTGTGTATTAATCGAGCCAAATAAATGCCGTTTAGAGTTATAACGTGTTAAATTCAACGTAATCGTGGTGTTTCAAACGAACAGCATGTAAACCATATGTGCGCAAACCTCATAATAATAAAACAAAATCTTGTACAAAATAAAAAAAAATATTGGATTCATATAAATTTGTATGGTTAAATGGGAGTGTAAATGGCAATACAAATTTTTCTACCGTCAATTGGATTATATTGTATTTTGCTCTACGCGTTGCAATAACTATATGTGGCTTTTATTCACTGTTAGCATTATGTAAATCTAATTAAATTCTCACAAAAAGGTTGAACTCGTTTCGAGATATATAATACAAAATCTAGATGAATATATATTTCCCTTGCGACTCGTGGAGCCATAATAGAAAATGATACAAAAATAATAAAAACAAACGCCAAGGTGTCAACAGCGGCACCACCTCCACTGGCGTCTGTAACTCTAATCTTTCGAAGTGAAATCCTGAGAATCTCAAAAATAAAAATATAGTAAAAGACCTTTTGGGGTCTTTAACAAGTAATCTAACAGAGAACAACATTTAAATCAATGAATTTAATTGTGTTTCAATTTTCTATTCAGTATTTAACAGAATGTAATTTTGACCATGTTATGGTACTAACACGTTCAAAATAATATTCTAATAAATATAAAACCGATAATTTTAAAACAGCAATGTATAATTCTAAAGAATTGATATTAACTCATAGAAAAATAACGAAGAATTGAAATAACTAAAGGGTGGGCCGACTATTTGGAATTTTATTCAGGTGACCTACTACTTACAAGAGATACAGCTATTACTTGTAATTATTATCCCAAGGTAAGCATTGAATCTAATGAATCGGGGGTCATCAAATTGAAGACGTTAGATTGTTCACCCAAAGGCAAATTCGTCCCGCGCATTTTATTGATCTCTTTGAGATAGGATGTAGAAGTGGTTGTTTGCGCAAAAGAGCAATCCACGAAGTGGTTGTTAAAGACGCTTTTGGAAAGAAGCTACCTTTTATACAATGAGAATGGAGACCTTTCCCCTTTGAAGAAAGCCTCGAGATCAGCTGAACTTGCAATCAAAAAACAATGGAAAGACGATATAGAGTGTCAATCAAGAACAAGGATCTGATAAAATCTGCCCTGCTTTGTCACAGAGACGTGTGGGTCACGCGCCATCACATCCGAGAAAAATATTCAGAGATACATAGAAAAGAAAACAATTCAATTCAATTCAAAGTCTAGGCGTCTTGGACTACTTCTAATCAAAACACGTTGTTTTCTTCTTTCCGATTTAAATTCTTACTAAGTCTTTAAAAAATTCATTTAGTATCACTTATCTAATTTCTAAACTAGTCTAATAAGACCATTTACAATTTAAAGTAGAAAAGTTAATGTGTTTGGTAAGAAGAGTTGGAAATTAATCCGTCGCCCATAGCTCATGATGCATTGATATTATATAAAAATAGAACATTTAAATTTACTCTCATTTATCGTCATTTAGTGAAGACGAAAACTCTATAAATTATAAAGAGAGAGTAGAATCAGGTATAGTGCATCGCCTGCAGAAATATACTTGCAACTAAAAGGAGCTATTTTAGCCTTGGACGTAGTTCTAAATTTGACGGGGCTGCATATAGGCCTATGACAATAAGAAATTTAATCAAAGATTACATAAATTTTACACATTGTGTCTCATGAGTAATACGAGTGAAATTTAATAAATAATTTCATAGCTCCCACGAGATGCGATAGTTGCAAGATTGATGCAAACTT
>JABFOW010000537.1:0-11386 GCA_022817725.1 Archaeoteleia sp. ZL-2020 | reverse complement strand
TTATGTAGTCACTGAAAGGATAACCGAGAGGGGAATCGTCGAAGATATCTATGATGGAAAGCTGTATAAACAATTCGTAGCAGGCCTTCCTGAACAAAATCGCAAAAGATACGTTACAGTCACATTTAATTCCGATGGATCTTCAATTTTTGAAAGTAGTACTTTATCAGTGTGGCCTGTTCAATTAATGGTTAACGAATTACCGATACAAGTGCGAATGAAGCATCTTATACTATGTGGTTTGTGGTTCGGTAAGAATAAACCGCATATGAATTCATTCCTACAGCCTTTCGTTGAAAATTTAAATAAATTGTCTGAGACCGGAGTTAACTGTACAATTTTAGACGAACACCGTAAAATTAAAGTTTATGGAATTTGTTGTTGCGTGGACTCTGTGGCCAGTGCGCCTATGCAAGGGTTACACCAATTTAATGGCAAATATGGCTGCAATTGGTGCTTGCATCCCGGCGAGTGGTCACACATAATCGATCACTTAATGTTGCTTATGCTATTACTGTTAAAATATTTCGCCCCATAAAGTTGTCTTCATACATATTTTAGAATTATTAAAAATATGCTAAAAAGTTTATTACAAAAAACTGTAACGTAATGAAATTTTCGTATCTGGTTTTGTCGGTCTGGTTGGTTAAAACGAGGTATTTTGCATTAGTTAAAGCAATTAAATTGTCCCTTTTGACAGCTCGTGGAACTGAATTTAATTATTACTGTCCAAGCGAAGAATTTCGTATAAGTGGTTATTAAAAAAGTAGCTGGTTTGATTAAATGAGCCAGAGGCGTTTGTTAACTAAATGTCTCGTTTTATTTGTTATCTTCTATATATTGCTCAAACATATTTCATGTGTATGAACAATGCAATTAAATACATAATTATAAAAAAATGACAAAAACGAATAGCACATGTAAGAAGTCAGTCAAAGCTCTGCTTTACATTTGAGAAATTAAATTAATGATTTGAAAAATAAAAAGATTTACTTATTTGTTTTATTTTACATACATGGAAATTTATTTCTTTTCTTATAAATGGAAAATAAAAGCGTGATTGTTTACAATACGGATAAATATTAGATTTACATTGCCCTCTTTGCAACTTTATGAAAACTTAATTACACCAATTCGGTAAACAATAATACTATACATACAATACTTTACAATACAATTTATGTAATTTTATAGCTTTAAAAATAATCGTCGTTGGTTTAAACATCAGTTGCATAAAACGATTACTTGTGAATCGGTTTTTTATTCAACGTCGCTCATCTCTCTAGTTATCATTTACTGCATTGAAACGTTAGCAAAGGTGCGACAGAACGTTCATTAACCTTCCAATAACGGCTTATCAACTTAAAAATAGCCATAAAAACGACAATAAAGGATTCTGGGATAATAAATTACAAACAAATTTTAATAATAATTATATATTTTATAATTATTTACATATTTTGCATCCTCGTTTCTGATGGAATAATGAATAACCATCTTATTATCCAACTTTCTCAATTTGCAGCGTGTCAGAACTATAATTCACATTTTAAGCCGTGAAAAAGCGTATTCCGCAATCAATGTAGTAGTCATCATGTAGTAGTATCAATGTCAGTAGTTGAAGATTCAGGAGATTGAATCTGGGTGGGGCGTTGATCGTCGCTCTCCGATTCACTCGTGGAAATAGTTTCTTTCGACAAAATTTTTAGCCTTCCCTTGGACGTTTCGGGAACGTTCTTGCTACGTGATTTTTCCTTCTTGTCCGATTTCCTCACATATTTTGCTTTTGGCCGGCCGGTATCGGATTCTAAAGAGAAACATTTTATTAGACTTCGATGATGGAAGACGAGTATAAAATTCGTATCGTTGACCTTATACAAACATATCAGTAAAATTGAAAGATAGCAACTTGTATTTACCTTCTTCACTTCCGCTGTCCTTCTTCCTCTTTGTGCTTCCTCTACATTGTTTTTCCTTTCGTTCGCCATTGACCTTGCTCCTTCGCTTCTTCTCCCGAGCCATTGAATTATTTTCACGTCGATCCTCGCCTCCGGACGCGCCACTGTCGCTAATGTACTGCTCACTTTTGCTCCTCTTGCCCTTCTTCGACGTCGTCTCCGACATATCTCCAAACGTCAAGGCGTTCTTCGTTTGCTGCACGTATTTCTGTCTTTTCTCTAACATCGCTTCCGCCTTTTGACGACGTTGCTCCTCTAGCTTGCGATGTTCCTCAGTTTGCCGAAGCTTGAAAGCTTCCCTGTTTATCAATGTTCAACAACGTTCGATTAACAATAACGACAAACAATCGGACATAATTTAAATAGAAAACTAAAATTAAATTCGTCTCCTTACCGTTCTTTCTCCTGCTTCTTGCGAATCAGCTTATCGTCTTCATCGAGTCGACGTGCCCTAGCGACGTGGTACTGAGCTTGTGACAAAAGATCCTTGCACTTTCGAGCCTCAGCTTCCGCAACTTGTTCCATGCGTTCACCGTGCGATACCAAATAACGAAAATATTTGTGAGACAATCCCAATTCTTCAACCGCCTGCAGTACTGTCGTCAATGTGGACTTATGGTCTTTCAAAATAAAAGTTGCCAGTTGTTGCAGCACCAAAGCAATGTTGTATAGAAGAAGCATATCTTGCGGCGCGACTCGTCTAGCCTATCAAATTCAACATGCACATAATTAATAAAATGATACATACAAAAGTTATTTAATTTTTAAAAATGTTACACGTTATATACCCAGCTGTATGTTTGCAATTAGGTAGTTAAACGCACTAATTAATTTTGTATTTTATGGGGTGATTTTAATTATAGTTGATATATTTTTTGAAGAGGTGGGTTGGCGATATTAATTTGTGTGTAATGTACCATTGTTGGTATTGTGTATGATAGTATAGATAAAGCTTATGCAATGGTTATTTTCTATTTTGTGTGTGAATTTTAATTGATTATGGTATTGGTTGAATGGTTCAACTAAGTTGGTTGTTTAATTTACTGGAATAGTAGTGATGATGGCCTATATATATAATGATATACTTTAAGTCGTACTTTGAGTAACGTCAATTTTGCTTCCTTCAGTTTTCCAGCTTTGAAATAGGCTCTGGCTAAATATTGTAGTACTTCGATGTTGGGATTCTTGTAGAATTTGCGAAGACAGTTCTCATACTACAAAAAAAGGAACAAACAATGTAATAATATAATAAACAACAATTTCTATTTACTCATTCATCATTGGCACAACACTTACCATTTGTATTGCGCTGCCGTATTGCTTCTGCTCTACGTAGATATGAGCGATGTTCAACCAAACGTCACAGAAATCTGCCGTTACTTCGCGCACCTGTGCGAAAATGTCTCTGGCTTCGTTGATACATCTATAATTAATGTATGAATGAAATTCAACGTATACATTATGGCAAGTATAATGTGAAATATTTTAGAATTTTAGCTCGTCATTCTAGGTATCTAAACTCGTACTAAAAAGTACGCGAAATCTCGTTGCTGATACAGGAAATTGATAGAAATTACGCTTTAAACGGATGCGTAAAGATACAGCTATAAAAAATTGAATTCAACAGAATTCAAATTTTGAATTCTTTTGAATTCCTTTGAATTCCGTCATTTGATTTCTTCTTACCCTTTATGCGCCAAAACAGCTCCAATGCCATTAGCCGCCCAAATATCTCGGGGATTGGTTCTCAACGCTTGTTTGTACAGCGCGAGAGCTCTTTCTTGGTATCTCTTTGCCTTTTCTTTGTCTTTGATGGTCTGATATAGAGTTTGTAGCCAAATATTGCCTAAGGCGATCAGAGAATAAGCATCCGTCTCAGTTGCAGGATTTTTTAATATGCGCTCAAACTTCTTCTGTGCAGGTCCAAACTCCATTTTCGCAAGATGTAAATTTCCGAGCAACGACCAAGCGTCGGGATGCTCGTTATTGACTCGCAGGGCGTCCTTGAACCAGTCGGAGGCCTCGTAGATCTGACCCTTGTCACGAGCCATGCAGCCCAATCGCAAGTAACAGTCAACGTAATTCGGATGCTCCTTCAGTATGTCTTTGTACAACATTTCAGCGCGGTCGAAGGTGCACAGAGCTTCGTATAGCCGCGCTAAATTGTACGTTATTGACACGGCTATGGAGTTATAGTATACCGCATCGTACTGCACGCGAGTCTTCGATATGGCTAAAGATTCTTCCCAATTTGTTCGCGCTTCTTCTAAATTCCCCAAACTGTCGAGAAAAATTACAAATGAGCTCACTTACATAACTCCAATAAAAAGAGCAAAAAGAAATTATAAGGAAGTCTCAGATTAAATAGATTCACTTCGTCCAACAACAGAATTCTGCTTAATCTGGAACAACCTGTCTAAGAAGTTTCAAACAAAAATCTTGCGACTGTGCTCTAAACTAAAGTAATTGACCAATCTCAGAATGGTCTTTTTGACTGTACAGTGTTTGTGCTTTACTATAAAACAAACTTACCGATAGTGCAATGCACCGACGTTGTTCAATATTTCTGCAGGTATATCTGTCTCAACCTGTTCCTTCAATAGTCTCATAGCTCTGTCATAAGCTTTTAATGCGCCCGTCGAGTCGTTTCGTTCCAAAAGTTGCGCCAGCTCTATCCAAGCTTCGACGTCCTCGGGAAATTGCTCCGTAATTTTTCTCAAATGATTTTTCGCAATCTCTTTTTTTGATTGACAACTTGACTTTGAATACAGAGATGCGAGGATCTTCATTGTTTCGTAATTTCCAGGATCAACTTTCGAAACCTTTTCAAAACACACTTCTGCCTATGTTAATAACAAAAAAGATGACATCAAATTCATTTTTTATATGTACCATTTATAATTTGTATGTTCTTGAGCAATTAAACACACCATCATACTTACTTTGTCAGGTTCATCACGATAAAGATACATTTGGCCCAATCCATAGTGAGGCATAACGAAATTTGGAGCTGCAAATTGCGTCGATTGATAATAATACTTAAATGCTTCATCATAATTGCCCTAAAAAAGACATTTTTATAATTAAAAACACGTTGATTCAGATATTAATGATAGATAACTATCTATGATAGATAACTGTATAGTTAAACTTACTTGAACATGACAAGATCTGGCCAATTGATAACAACTTTCAGCCCTCACAGCATCGTTTTCAGCGTTGTGGAAACCGTTCAATGCCAAATTGTCCACATTAGTGTATTCTCTCTTGAAAAAAAAGTGATTTGCCAAATGATTCAGGACCATTGGATTAGTGCGGTCTATGTTATAAGCTTTCGAAAGCATGAGAACGCCCGAACGGATGGTGTCCGGTTGTTGTTGATTCAACTTCAGTATTGAAAGACCCACCAATGCACCAACGCATTTCCCGTCTAACTCCAAGACACGCTCGAAAGACATGCGGGCCTTTTCTAGATTGTTTAACTTCATGAAACAATGTCCCATTCCAAGTCGTACCGAAGCTGGACACTTTGGATTTGTTCTCAGAATTTTTTTATACAAAACGAGGGCACCGCGGTAATCTTTTTTGTTATATGCGATGCATGCTTTGCCGAGTAACGAAGGGATATTGTTTGGCGAATGTTGGAGGACGAAATTGAATTTAGCATCTGCCTGCTCCATTTTATCACCCTCGATTAAGCAAAGGTAGGCTCGCCCTTGCAAATGGTCCTGAAAACAAATTTTAAATTAAGATATGCTCCTAGAGTATTTATACGCACAATATATTTCATAGCTACTAAATCAATGCGATCGTAGCACGTTTGTGCGTCTATTTTACATCGATATAACTTACCAGATCGTACATAATTATTTTGTCGGCGGAAGTGTAAAGTACTGCGGCTTTTGCAAAAAGATCTTTTTTATTGTCTTTGTTTCTCTCTTTTTTTGCTTCTTGAACATAATAGGCTGCAAGCGTATCCAAATTTCGCATCTGATCTTTTTCGAATTCTGGGTAATTGATATTTGCAGCAGTGCTACAAGTTTCCAGGATTTTAATAAAATCAGGGATGTTACCATGTTTGTAATACTCAAGCTGTAAAAAAGTATCAATGATTATGTGTATATATATATATATATATATATATAAATATTATATATCTTAATCTAATCATGTTCCTTTATTAATATAGAATTAGTAAAGTTACCAATGACCTCATGAGGATCTAAATAAATTATGAATCAATGATTTAATTGTCACGTTATTTATTATACACAACGTTTCGACGTTTAGTTGTCGTCCTTATCAAGTGTTAATTAAAATTGTATCGTTAAATTATATGTACATTATCATGTCCGTTGTTTAATTACATGACAATCAAAAATGATGAAACATTGACCAGGATCATATTTTATTATCTACGTATCAATTCGGAGCATTGCCGTAATGTGAATTGAAATTAAAGTCATTTGTGGAATGTGAGAAATACGTGCGCAAAGCGGTCAGCTTGATTCGTCTATTCTCAGTTGGACAAACTTTTACCTGCGCAGTTCGTAATGTGCAAGCACACCAGATGCGCAGAAGGAACTACGCCGGCACAAGTTTGTCCAATGTCTTGACCGGACGGTTCATGAACGTGCCCAAGCAGACGTTATAATTTTTCACATTTATTATTGACATCTTGCCCATTTTGAAGTAGTATTTACAATATTAGGAAAAAAAAATTAAAAGTTAATTGCATGAAATTAGTACTCAACAAATATTACATTGAGTTGTTATATTTATGTCTGTTTTTACCAAGTATTTCTCCTAAATAATAGCGCGAAGCTATTTCGACTAAAAATTACTAAGACGACTTGGTAATAGAAGCCGAAGATAGATGGCGTTATGTACTTGATCGCTGTTATAAACTGATATAAGATACAGTATTTTTTCTAATATATCGTAGAAAACCGAATGACGTTTTACCTTCATATAGATAAACGTGCGTCACAACATAAGGTGCCTGTTTAGATTAGCGGGCAGACGTCCAGGGGGCGTATTCTTGAGTTCTTACGTCTTTAAGACATGAGAAAAATCAGACGCGAGAAAACCGTCAACATCGTATTCTGTTGTATTTACGCAACGTTGTATTAGACCAGCGCACAAGCATTTCGGTACGCATGCGCACTAGAGAAAGCCCAGCGTGCCTAGATTGCCGTGTTGGCCTAATACAACAGAATACAATGTTGCCGGTTTTTGCGCGTCTTGAAAACGTGAGAAATTAAGAATAGGCCCCCAGCTGTATATCTACGAGTTCCAGAGTTCAAATCCTCGATAAGTGAGTTAATTCCAAAAATAAAAATTGTTTTCCAATATTTACTTCCTAATTTAAACATTACTATATCCAGATGATACAAATTAAGACGGATGTTGGAAAGTAGTAGCATAATTCCGTTGTATCCCGTATATGCTATACAAAAAAGTTACCTCAGTGTAACATCCACGTGCTTAACATAAAATTATATGACATTGGACATCATTGCTCCCGACTAAAGAGAATCCCAAACCTTCCTGCATTACCCGAGTATTTTTATACATTTGAGGCTGGTTGGAACAATTTTTGTTGGTTGGAAAATTGCAACTAAACGCCGACATACTTTACATGTATACTAAGCTTGTAAAATCGCTTTTAAAAGTTTCACGACCTTCTAGTATGTCTGTAGAATGCTAGGCTGGTCTTTATACACATATACAAGCTGCAGATACTTGTATACAGACTAAAATGTATAACAATACTCGGTCGGTATTGCAGGAAGGTTTGGGTTCCTCTTAATGTCACAATAAAAACATTGTGTAAATTGTAAAATACTTACAGCCAGATCGATCCAAATGGAAAGTACAGCATGTTCCTGGCGTAAGATGCCCATAACTTCATCGCTGCCTGGTAATTGATCCACAGGCAATTCTATTACCTGAAAGCAAAAAGCAAAAGCACATATATTGTAACGGTAATAAAGAATATAATGTACAAAAAGATTAAGATTGAAGATATTATAATTTTGTGATAAACTAAAATTTAAACGATTTCAAAAATAAATATATGTAAATGCTAAAATCCGAGATTGGAACAGCATAGAAAAATAAATACCTCGTCTGAATCCCGTAAAGGTATTGCGATGTAGCCTGCCATATTTTACAACTATAGCAATAATCAGTTTTTACACGCAACACAATTTTCTTCAAGCTAACCCAAAGCCGTAGAAAGAAATATGCGTAGAATACAAGCAATTCCTGTGAGATTTAGATTTGAACCGTTGCACCAGCACGCCAAGTGTCTTAGATACAAACCAACTCTTGTTCTTTCGTCTATAAAATTGCACTCTGCACTAACTACACTGACATGACCAAACTGACTAATACACAGGCTTTGACTGACACTGATTGGCACTGACTGATACACAGGCACTGACTGATACACAGGCACTGACTGACTAACTGACTTGGATGCTAAGACGCTACGAAGCTTGCAAGCCAATGAGCGTTGGCTTGGAAGCACCGCTATTGGCTTAAATGAAAGAACTCAAATTAGGAGACGGAATAGTAGGGGAAGTGTGTAGCCAATCTGTAATGTACTACATCCAATAGAAACTGTGGAAGAGGGGGTTACTGTGAGTGCTTCTATTCGTATGTAAAAACGTTTGTCCAATGTTATGAACGTTACATATAACGTATAATAAACATTCAAATGCTAAAAAAACGTTTGTCTAACGTTTGTGTTCTGTTAGGGTAGCGATCCGTAAATTATAAGCAATTAATAACGGTACCTAACAATGCGTCAATAATTCGTATAATGGGTTAAAATGCTGTAATTTTACTATCTACTCTGTAAATTTTCAAGGATTTAATACAATACTTAACTACTATAAGATGCCATAATTATACCCATGTAAAAGTGATCGTGTAATAATAATTTATTGGAGATTAGTCTAAAATAATTTAGACCTCATCGTTGTTAATTATAATTTACGGGCCGATGTATACATTTTAACCTTATTAGAAATTTCCATATCATCTCACATGTGGCAGCCCTATCTCATCCCGATCTGGCCATATCAGGCCCTGACATTGAAACGGTGACGCCTCTACTACTTTCATATAAGCCACGCGTCCCTGTGGTCCGTGGCATCAGACTTGTAGACCCATTTTCTTACCCACGCTTTACCTGACTCATGTATACAAAATGCCAAGTTCCTTGTAACAGCGTGTTATTTAATTTCAGTATTATTATTAATATTAATGTACTATTATACAATACTGTGCGTCGAGATCACCTTACATTGTACAAACTCGATTGCACACAATAATTGTAATAATAATTTTTCGGAGATTAGTCATCGGCGTCTTCCCATCGACGTTTTTCACATTAAGCTAAAAAAAGTGAAATATAAGATATCAATAATTTGTAAATGCATATATTTCAATAGAATTATTATTGCCATCCGAAAGGGACCAAAATTTCTAGTTCCTGTTTATGACAACAACCAAATATATTGATATATAGTCATATCAATATGTCATGACAATATTTGACAGTATCTTTTATAATGTAGTATCTTTTTCTAATTCTTTCTATCATTTATGGGTAAAATTTACGAAGTTACGAATTTTACTATTAACAGATAGCAATATTTCTCATTCCTTCATAGTAATTACTTCTATAAATATTGTAAAATATAGCAGAATGGACGTTAAATCCTCAGTTCACTATGCTAAATAGTAATATTTCGGACGAAAATATTAAGCATTCCCTGACGGAAAAATTTTCTATGTAAAACTAAGAATTACTAAGAAAAACTACAAAATAATTACGCGTTTCTATGAATTTCACGATGTTAACAATTCTGCCACACGATTTCTACGTACCTTTACGTCTAATTAAGAAATACTACATCCGACAATTTCGTAATTTCGCGTAGGCTTACGGAGAAATTCGTCGCTTAACGGTCAATGAAAAACTACGAATTACTACGCGCTGTTAAGAATTCTGCCACACAATTTATACGTACTTTTACGTCAAATTAAGACATGCTGCATTGGACATTTCATAATTTCGCGTAGTAATTCGTAGTTTTTCTACGAAACTTTACGCGTTACTACAGTAATGTTCCAATTTATAGTGAAATTCATAGAAACGTAGTTTTTCTTAGTAATTGTTAGTTCTACGTAGACAATTTTTCCGCATGGGTGATATAACATAAGATTACTATATTTTATTTCACTTATTTGATTTGTATCAAAAAACTTGTATATTTTGATATTTTGATGTTAGTGTCTATTTTTTAAACGTGAAATAATTACAACAAAACGAATATACTTCAAATTTGATTTAAAATCTTTTAAACACCACTAAGAATGGAATAGTATATTTTCATGAAAAAATAATAATTCAAATTCACGTAATTGATTATGTGCCCTGGGGGAAAAATGTTCTACGAAAAACTAAGAATTACTAAGAAAAACAACGAAATAAACTACGCATAACTACGAAAAAATTACGCGTTTCTATGAATTTCACTATAAATTTCACACTACTTCTGAGTAGAGTATTTTTTTGCCAAGTTGACGGTAAATTCAAAAAAAAAAATTTTTAACGACGAATCTAACGTAACTAACGCAAGGTAGTCTAAATAGAAATCGTTTATAAATTGTATTATATTAATACACTAAACAATTGTAGAACTAAGTTTTAAGAATATTATTAGTTAACAAATATATATTATAATTATATATATTAAATATTTAATTATAATATAAGAAATGTTGCAGCAACGTTGCAGGGACGTTATAGGAACGTTGCTGCAACGTTGCAATGTTGAGTGGCAGCGTGAATGCAGGTAGTGGAGTCAAATAACTCATTTAGCCATATAATCATATGACTGTTTTAGCCAAGTGGTTAAGTGCCTTGCTTCATATAATGAAGACGCGGCGTTCAAGACCGGTTAGTTACACAAATAAAAATATAAATCAATTTCACTTCTCCGACAGAACCGTGACGTTCCCTCAACGTCCTTCCAGCGTCCATCCAGCGTTTAATTATTATTATGTTCTATTTCATAATAATAATTAAATGTTGGTATTAGTTTACACAAATAGTTTTCTATAGTTTCAAAGATGATCATTTAAATTATTGCGCCAAATAAGCAAGCAGCGCCATGACTCCTGCGCGCGCAGCAGTAATGTTCCGCATGGCCATATATGCGGAAAATGTTCCGCATGATCATGTGATTTACAATGTAAGTCACGTTACAGTCACATTTTGCTGAAATGTGACTGTAACGTATCTTTTGCGATTTTGTTCAGGAAGGCCTGCTACGAATTGTTTATACAGCTTTCCATCATAGATATCTTCGACGATTCCCCTCTCGGTTATCCTTTCAGTGACTACATAA
>JABFOW010000536.1:0-11388 GCA_022817725.1 Archaeoteleia sp. ZL-2020 | reverse complement strand
TCGATCTGGCACATTCGACTATCGTTCGGTTGTCGCGTTCCGAACGACCATTTTGTTCCGGCGTGTAAGGAGCCGATGTTTCGAGTTGAATTCCATGACTGACCATGAACTTTGACATATCTTGATTGATATACTCCTTGCCCCTTATCTGTCCTAAGTACTTTGATGTACCGCCGAAATTTAGTATGTATCATCGCATGAAATTCTTTGAATTTAACGAACGCATCAGATTTATTTTTAATGAAATAAACGCTTCTAAAACCCGAAGCGTCGTCTATAAAATTGACATAATATTTTGACCCTCCCACTGATTGTACAGACATTGGGCCACAAACGTCTGAATGAATGACGTCACCTGGAACAGACGCACGTGGTGTCACATCCTTGTGGAATGGCAGTCGATGCTGCTTGCCGTACTTATATGCTTCGCAGAAAAAATCAGTTTGTTTGGGTCCTACTGACACAAACTCATTTTTGACCTCGACATAATCATTGAACCAATGTTTTCGGAAAGACATGTGTTTTGAAGCTCCACTGTCTCGGTACCAAAAGTCCTTCTCATCTAACTCAACAATATCAATATAAACAGAGAAAGCACTTACGTTTGCTGAAGTTTTAGAATTCTTAGATTGATTATATTGTTTCTTTCGACAATTCTTGGCCATATGCCCCTTTTTGCTTAAGTAACTATACTAAATATTCAAAATAAATTGGAAAATACTGTTCAAGGTGAATCAGCGAAATAAACAAAATTAAATAGCGTATATAAATTCAACTAAATAGATTAAATTAAGTAAACTAAATTTAAGTATTGAAATAAATGAAATTGAATAATCTAAATAGGCTAAAGTACACACACTAATGAAACTTAAATAAATAATCTAAATAAATTACATGTAATTAAATATTATAAATATATGACACATAATTAAATATATTAAATAAACTACATAAAATAAGCAATATAATTAAATGTATTATTTCAGTTAAATAAACTAAATCAACATAATGAAATCAACTAAAAGAAATGAAAAGTATAAATCAAATTAAATTAAATTAATCACAAAAATCGCAATAAGCTAACTACATTTAATGAAGCAAATAAACTATTTTAAAGAAACTAAATGAACAACGTAAAAGAAAGTAAATACATTAAACATTATTTAAACAAAATGAAAGGAACTATTTTAAATACTTAAAATACATTATTCAAGCTTAATAAAGGCCACTACATCAGCGAAATACACGGAATTAAATAACCGACATAAATGGAACTAAATAGTTCCATTCCTTTGAGATGAAGGCTCTTCCTAGTGGAAATTTGCAATGGCATGACGGACCTACAATATCTATTGACAATTTTTGTCCCGAGAGCTTTTGGTCCTGGAAGTTTTATCTTGACTGGATTAATTGACTGATGTGATCTTGGATTGCACTCTATGCTTTTCTTCATGGTTGTCTTAATGATGCTTCGCTCCGACTTTCTCCATATCTGCTGGATTATTTATTTTGCTTGCTGTCTGGTGCCTAGCTATCTTCGCTATAGGCTTTTCTCCACATCTGCTGGATAATTCATTTGCCTCGCTATCTGGAGTCTTCAGTTATATAACTTTACTTATTTGTCAAGTATGTATTAATTTATTTATATTTATTTGCTTCATTGTTACTTGGCTTTGTTACTTCGCTTTATTAATTTTTGCCTAGCTATATCGTGTCTTCAGGCATATATTCTTATTTATGCATCAAGTTTTATTCATGTACTTATATTTAGTTATTTTTCTGTACTTGGCTTCGCTCTCAATTAATTACCTGTTTCTATTATCAACCTCATAATTAGAGTATTCTAAACTGAATTTAATTAAAACTTACTCGCTGTGACATGTGACTATTATATATTTTAAATAAGACTCTTATAAATTTTAAACTCTTCTGACATATCTTACAAGGTACTCCATATAAGCATCGATTTCAAAGCTGACTTCTTTCTTTTTAACATTCTTCTTTAAATATCTTTTGTAAATTTTGTTATGCATTTCCTGTGTATATACATGTATCTGACTGCAACTATTATGATTGACACCTATTGAAATTGAGAGCTAATTATTGACTACCTATGTAAATTTCACCTCGCTCTCAAGTGGCAGTCTGGCTGAGTAGCTTCATTTGACATTAAAGCTATTTTATCTTCATGGAGTACTGTTTGGTTTAATGATTGTTCTTCTATATTAATTATTTTTCAAAAGATTAATTGCAAACAAGATCGGCATTACAGTAATTTTGTTAGTTCTATTCCGTGCAGCTGTCAAAAATCAATACCATTTCCAGATAGTGAGATTATCTCTCGTTAACTCTGCCTGATAAGCTTTTTTACATTATGCATTCCTACAAATATTTCTTACTGCGTGATACACATATACGATATTTGTAAATATATTGATACAAAAAAAATGATATTTGTAAAGATATCTCGTCATTCTCTTATGTCATTTTTCTATCGACGTTAATAACTGACTTTTGTTCCTGATACATGCATAATTTATAGAATCTTATTATTGTGATTAACTTATTTCATTCGTTATATATATATATTCTTAATTCACAATTGAGTATTCACACTTACCATAATGCTTAATCTCACATTTTGATTGATACGGCTTTCAGTATACCTAACTTATTAACATAACTTTGGAAAAGGTGTGAGGATACGAGATTTTATTAATTTTTGTACAGCACCATTAAATCGAAATCATTATGCTATAATGAAAATTGACAACTTATATTTAATACCTATATTTGCTTTCCCTTGGCCTATTTTATCTCATTTGACTTTAAATAACAATACTTAAACTATTTTACTCATAGACTAAAATAGACAAACTTCATAACTATAATAATTATCATCTTAACCTATTATATTTGAAATTTTATGACAAGATACTTCAATTTGCACACTGTTAGAATAGAATTAAACTTATTATTATTAACGGCACTACTAAGGTTCTTTATTATTTGTATTGCTTGTATTTTTTGTTGTTGTGAATATGGCTACAGCACGTCTGTTCGTATACTGCATGCCAATGACAAAGATACACTGTCAGTACTATATGCTAGAGCTCATTCCGAAAACATGAGCTGTACCTCCCTTCCAATTGGCTGTATGATAGGTTATGCATTTATCAACTTTACACTGTCTATTGTATTATATTATGCTTTCTCTACTTCTCTCAAACAAATTAACCCACACACTGAATCAAATGATTACATCACAATCCTCAGCAAATTCCAATAACAATTTATAAACTTTGAAGTTATCCGAAAAGACTAATTTAATCACGTCCCTTTCCATTTCCGGGAATACGTCATATATTTTTAAGACTAGTTCATCTGATCTCTCCCAGGTCAATGGGCACTCAAAGAATAGATGATTTAAGCTTGCAATCGCACTATTACACCTACAGATATTACTCTCAACGATATTTTTCTTATATAAATGGTCCGCAACCCTTGTATGACCAGATCTAATCCTCGAGATAAAAGTTATCATCTTTCTCTCTATGTTGCCTACATCAAACCAGGGTCTATTTAAGATCTTTTTTTTTAGTTTAAAATATTCCTTACCTTTAGTCATGGATTGTTCCCTCAGAAACAACCTAGCGTTATCTAAGGATTCTTGTTTAAATTTACCCGCTAAACTGTAGTATAATACTTTTTTTGTTTTAACTATGTTTAAATCCAGGGATTGAGCAGCCAACTCGTCTGCCACTTCGTTCCCTCTTATACCCGTATGACTTGGAACCCATAACAATGATACCTTCGAGTCTATCTCACAAATTTGGTTAAAAAGGTATTTTATATTATATAAGTTAGCATCCAAAGAACCCCTTTTGTCTATTGATTTTAATGCCTTTAGAACACTCAATGAGTCTGAAACTATTATTGTGTTTTTTAATTGCCTATCATAAACAAAGTTAAGTGCCGTTACAATAGCCATTGCTTCGGCTTGGAAAATTGTGTTGAATTCATTTATCCTCTCTTTATATCTAAAATTGAATTCAGGGCAGTAAACCCCAAAACCCACTCTATTATTCCCTGAGTTTACCGAACCATCCGTGTAAATCAAAATTCCATTCTTATTGTTTTCCTCAATAAGTTCATGAAACTTTTTATTGATATTAATTATACTTTTTCTTTTAATTAATAGTTTTTTACTTTTTGTTGGTAATAATGAAAACCCTGAATCTATGTCTATGTTCTTTTCCATGTCAATAAATCTAATTTTAAAGTTAAAACCTAACGATGCTGGTTGTGAAAATATAATTAAGTTGTTTAAATACTCTTGTATGATCCTTTTCACCAATATCAAATAGGGCTTAGCTTTATTCCTCATCTCCAGAGCCATTTCGGCTTCCAAGACAGATTTGCCCACTGGATTATTTCTGAACGAAAAAATCTTTGAAAGATATTTTTTTGACAAGAACTGCCTCCTTACTTCTAAAGGTGCTTCGTTTGTGATGTCAAGTAAAATGTTTGTCGGCGTTGTAATCATCATGCCCATAGAAATTCTCAATGCACTGAACTGGATTACATCCAACTTCTTTTTGTCTTTTTTACTACCTGAGTTGTATAATTGAGAACCCCAATCTAATTTAGCTCTTATTAAACCTTTATATACATTTAATGAATTTTTGGGATGAGCTCCCCATTTTATACTAGCAACAGCTTTTAAAATATTAGTTAGTTTCTTAGCATCAGCACAAATATGATTTATGTGTGGTGCCCAATTAAGATTATAAGAGAGATAAAAACCCAAATATTTAGTAACATTCACAAATTTAATGCTTTGGGAGTTTAATTTAATTTTGTTGACTATAGCTTCATATCTGAATGTTTGATCATTATTGGAAAAAAGCATTAAGTTTGATTTATCAGGGGCCAATTCAAGATTTTTTTGGTTTAGGTATCTACTGACATTTTCTAGGGCTACATTTAATTTATCACATATTTCAGTCAAATTATTGTCCGCATAATAAATTGCAATATCATCCGCATACATCAAAATTTGGATATCCGCCGGCAGTGATGACTCAATTGTATTCAAATACAAATTAAACAGCAATGGGCTCAGGACCGATCCTTGTGGAAGGCCTTTGTGCGTCATCCTGGTTTCACACTGAATTCCATTGTTATAAGCTGTAAGTTTTCTCTTATTTGTCATATTAAAAATGTACTTGATTATGTTCACTGGTAATCCTTGTCTCCATAGATGTTTGTATTGAAGAACTGGGTCTACGTTGTCGTATGCTCCTTTTATGTCCAAGAAAATAACCCCTGTGACCTTATTTTCAGCAATATTTTTATAGATATCCATAGTTAGATTCGTTACCGTATCCAAGCAGGACCTATTCTTCCTAAAACCAGATTGAAATTTAGGGATCTTGCCATTTCTTTCAGACCAATATTCAATTCTTCTTTGTATCATTTTTTCCAAAAGTTTTGATATACACGAAGCTAGGGAGATAGGTCTTACATCTTGATTATTTGCTTTAGGAATAAATACAACAAAGTACTCGGTCCATGCCTGTGGTATTTCCCCTGTTTTGTAAACCGCATTGTAGAACTTTAGTAATTTTTGGTGAATTTTAATAGGCATTCTTTGGATTACTTCAAAATTTATCAAATCTGGCCCCGCTGCTGTTCTTGGTTTAAATGCGTTCACGGCTGATTTATATTCTTCACAGGTAAAATCTTCCTCGAAAATGTCATTAAACTTAGATATATTAGGTTGGTGGTTTATAAAAATTTGGTTTATGTTCCTGTTTATTTGCATATTAGGAGGAGCAATTTTGTCATATGCTTTATTGAATGAATCCTCATTAGCGATATTTGTTTTCATCTTCTGTTTACTCTGACTATTCTTGAAATTATTGTAGATTCTCCAAACTTCAGATGGGTTCATAGAAGGCGAAATAGTACCACACCATGTTTTAAATTTCTGTTTTCTTTTTTTGGCCATTTTTTTATAGTTTTTTTTATATGTTTTTTCATATTGATCCAAATTAACAATTGACGGGTTCGTCATATATTTTTTATAGTTGGTTCTGTTTTCCTCTATCATATTCTGGCATTCATCGTCCCACCAAAACTTAAAGCCGCTCCTTGGGATGTAGATTTTATCCTGTATAAATCCACCATTATTTTGTATTATATCCTTCAACCTGTTCATAAAATGTTCATAATCTTCGCAGTTTTCAAGAGGCAAATTGTTTAGTTCTTCATTACATTCCTGTTTGAAACTAGACCAATTAACATTTTTATTATTTAATTTAATTCTACATTCTTTGAATTTATCACACACCTTGCATAATGAAATCAAAATGGGGAAATGATCACTGTTATAATTGTTGTCAAGTATCTGCCATAGTAAACAATCACTAAGGTTCGGGGATATGAAAGTAAGGTCCAATGTTGATCTTCTAGATGTATCTTTGGATGTCCACGTGAATTCACCATTATTTAGACATACCAATTCGGAGTTTAAGACTGCTCGCTCCAATTTTGAACCTTCCCTATCATGAGTATTGTGATTAGTCCATAATCCACTGCTCGCATTAAAATCTCCACATAAAATAACGTTATCAAGTTTGGAACAAAATTTAACAAATTCATCCCAGAAATCATCTTCAGTGTGCAAAGTTCCCGAGGGTGATCTCGGGGGACTGTACACAACTACCAAATTGAACACATTCACCATATTAGTTCTAACTTGCATAATAATTATCTCAACTTTATTTTTGTTACAATATGTTATGAATCTTTTATATGTATCGTTAAGAAAAACAAAACTTATTTTTTTATTTAAAATGATGGCAACTCCACCACCAATCTTGTTTTTCCTTTCCACCGAAACAACATTATGGTTGGTTAGCTTAAAGTTGTTATCCTCCTTCAAGTAGGTTTCAACCAAGCAAAAAATATCAATATTATATTTGTTGATTAGAAAGGGAAGAGTGAACGCCTTGTTACTCACTGAGTGACAATTCCACTGTAACACCTTACAATCCATCATATCTAGGTTGGTACTGTTAAGATTTTGTTACTATTTCAGTCTGCGACATTGTCGCAGTCTGAATCCACATCATTGTAGTTAACTTCCATTTCTTGACCAGATTTACCATCAGGCACAAGCAGTTCGTCCACATCCTTCGTCTTTGCCAGAACAAAATTAAAATTCTCTCTATCCTCGCTAATGTTGAAGCACACATCATTCGCAATTATTTGACTCAGCTTATCACTGTCATGTTGTATTATTTCATGCTCAATCAGAACTTTCTTTATAATTTGTTGTATTGGTTTTTCACTCAATTGTAGATTGTTGACATAGATAAGGCTTTGTTCCTCATCTACTGTGTCAATATAGATTTGTTTATTGTCAACCAAACTCAGCTGGTCGGTTAGAGATTTCTTCCTCTTTCTGCTTTGACTACTGCTGCTTGAAGTCATTTCGATACCTCCCATTTCCTTGTCAGGGCCCGATGAATAGATGTCCGGTACTTTTCTTGCTTGTGTTATTTTATATTGGACGGATTGCCTATCTTTCTCAATGTAATATTTGGCTTTTTTAGCTTTAATTTTATCCCTGGAGACTTCAGCGGATTTAATTAAGTCACTGAGATTAGTTTTCGTCGCCTGCGCATATGACGTTCGCCATTCCCTGCGTGGAGGGAGTCCACCATTTCTCTCCATCAATTTGGATGCTTCATTGGCATTAACATTAAAATAGGCCATTGTTTCTTTAATATTTTTTTGTATTAAATATGATGGACAGTCCCTATCATATACAGTATGGTAACAATCTTTAATTTTATTTCTCAAGCATACCATGCACTTAGGCTTATCTGAAGTTGGACACGTCTTACTATTATGACCTTTCTCGGCACACTGCCCACAAATAGGCTCTCCTGTACTTTTTCCTCTGCAGAACTTTTCTACGTGCCCATACCGCTGACAGAAGTTACATCTCCTTGGTTTGCTGATGAAAGGGACGAGTTCAAGGTTGACCGCCCATAATACCACCTGGTTCGGTATTTCTGTAGTATTAAACCTCACCTTAAACTTATTTATATCACAGAGCTTCCTAGACTTAACCTTCTCTCCATTTTCGTTCACTTCGTCAACGAATTTTACTGCTTTCATTTTTTCTACGAACACTGGCTTGGGGAGAGCCTTACCCCACCAATTAGGTGCACTCAAAAACTCCGAGATATCCTCCCCAGTGATGGAGTCATCCCAAATGCCCTTTAAAACAAAATCCTTAAAAATTTTATATACTGGTATGTACGCTATCCACTTTTCATTCTCCCTGAAAGAAGTCAAATTATTAAATTCCTCCACAAACGAATTGGCCATATTATAATCCGGCATTACAACTTTATATCTATTTATACCAACTTTTCTCAAGTTCTCCCCCTTATAAATATATTTAGATAAGTTAACCATCAGATCCCTCGACATGGCGAACTGATGTTTGTCTTCGCAACTCGCATCATCTACTCTTTCAAAAAAAACTAAAAATGGACCATTGTGGCCCCTATCATATTTGTGACAGCATCTTTCTTCGATGCTGTACCGATCCTTGGAGAGATCCATATTATTAAATACAAGAAGAATAAAAACAAACAAAACTAAGAACAAGAACAATTAACACCTCTAGAATTATAGGTTATGTAATCTTAAAACTTATGATACATACAGATATATCCCCGGAAAGCGGAATTAAACAGAATACTATCCCAATGGGAAACTCAAATCCTCATATCTTTGCTTTTTATCGCCTAAATTACCACAGTTCAATCGAAAAACACTCAGATTAACTTGATTAATAAAACAAAGCTATACGCTATCAAAGGCGCCAACCGGAAGTCCATTTATGAATTTTGTATCGCGATTCGCTTCCGCCAATTTTTGACAGAATTTTTAAATCACTTATGAACGACAGTGCTGCCATTATTACATATATATATTAGCGGTGAATTTGTGCGAAACAAAAAAGAGGCAGACGCAAGTATAGGGAAAATACGTAGGGCAGAAGAAGAAGGAATGAGAAAGTCATGATTGGTTAATCGAGTCTTACATTTTCTGATACTTGAAATCGTAAAATAAGCTGGAGTAAGAAAGACAGATATAAATGAAAGATCATAAAGAAGACTTTAATGTTGAAAATTTTGGTGAAAACAAGTCACAAATGTACACAACGAAATGCAATATTTATGTTTATGTCATTATAACGATAAAAATTCCAATATCAGATTTCCGTCTCTTTCTAATCAGCTCTGGTTAGAGAGAAAAAGATTAGCTCGAGCGTCACTTTATCTGTCATGTAAAGGCGGGATTTTTAAACTCTTGGCGTGATTCGCTATCGCGAATCTTAATATCTCAAAAACGTTAATACAAGTGGGTGGCAGTTTCTTTGTGTGGTGAATCATTCGCCACATTAAGGAAAGCGCATTGAAAGACAGTGATTTTGTGCCGCGTTTTCGCAAGATTGTGCACGCAACATCATAGTAAAATTTGCAACGCCGCGAACTACAGCCTGCGACATGAAACTAACGTCATTTTCGTTGGGAACAGTACTACCACCACGCTCCAGTGACTTGAACCAAACTAATTCGCTGTCAGTAAAATCGCGAAATTTGAACCCTGTGTCATAGGGCAGTACCTGAGTGTTACCTGAAATCACCTGAAATCTGAATGCCTCATAGCTCACTTCATCTCTCGTGAAAAATACTATTGCTTTCTCTTTTGTGTAAAATAAGAAAGGTATATAATTGAATTTGATTATATAAATAAATTACATATGTATATAATAATTTAAGTCTACAATTCAGGTTACGCTCATTTTACATAAATACAACTTTGTTTCTGTATATTTGCGCTACTACAAATTATAACTGATTTATTGAAATATATTTCATAAAAGTATTGAAAATTGTTAAACAGCTATTTTTAAGGACGAGTTCTTTATTAATATCCAACAACATGGATGTAGAAGATATTACCATGAAATTATTTGATGCTACCTTTAATGGCAGCAATATGTGTTTAGGGACAGAGTTCAAAAAATTAAAAAGCGACGAAAAGCGTATAAAATTTACTATGAAGATACTTTTGAAGTCGCAAATATTTCCAAAAACAAAATCTGAGCAGAAAAATGCAGAGATTTCCCAAACCCTACGAAAGGAAGGAAATGAAATTTACAGGAAAGACACTTCATATCGTACATTAGTCAAACTATGTGATATTTACTCAATGAGTATAACATTTGCACCACCAGATTCGGAAAACCTCGCTTTAGCTTTTGCAAATAGATCAGCTGTGCTATTCCACTTACGAAATTATCGAGAATGCATACAAGATATAGACAGAGCTATGGGACTCAATTGCCCAGTTACATTGAAACCGAAGCTATTTCTTCGAAAGATTAAAAGTTTGGTGTTATGTAAAGAACCAAATGCGAACAATGCTTATGAAGAGGCTTTACAATGTATGCCAAAAATGAATCATTGCGAAGCTCTTGATTTTAAAAAGAAACTCATTCAGGCTTATCATGCCAAAGAAGAGGCTGTATTAGTAGATTCTAAGTGGAGAGACCCTTTGAAAGCATATTGTATTAATGCGAAAATTGAAGTTCCATATATGTTGAATTCAATGGAGATAAAACAGAATGACGAGTTTGGTCGAGGGGTCTTTGCAACTAAAGACCTCGCACCTGGAGAGTTTATATCCATTAAAACACCTTATGCACAACTTCTGTCCATGGATTACATTTACAACCACTGTTCCTGTTGTAATAAGCACACTTGGGCCTGCATTCCCTGTGAACATTGCATCTATGTAATGTATTGTTCTGTAAAGTGTAAAACTGAGGCTTGGAACAAATATCATCACATAGAATGCCAAATCACAGAGTGTTTAATGGATTTGAAAATGTTCAATTATGCCAGATTAGCTATAAGATTGCTTATGCTTGCCGTACATGAAACTGGTAGCATAGAGAATTTAAAACATGTGTTTAAAACAGAAAAAAAGTGGCATGGTATGTTGTTCAATAATGTTTGTACAATTTTTCTAAGTTAAATATTATTTACAAATAATTTTTGTTGTTTTATTCAAGATCTGAGCAAACTACGCTTTTCAAAGGATGGGAGTATTCATGAAGACAAGTATAAAGATGTATTGAATCTCAAGTTATTACCAATGCATATCAGTGATATATTCATAAGAACAGTGCATGCTACACTTTTATTGCATTTTTTAGCCACCAAAACTACATTTTTTGGTAAAAAGTTTAAAAACAGGTGGAACGAACTACTGAAATGCCCACGGGTCATA
>JABFOW010000535.1:0-11391 GCA_022817725.1 Archaeoteleia sp. ZL-2020 | reverse complement strand
GTTCTTAATAATTAAGAAAGTTATATTTAAAATGCAAAATTTCTCTAGAGTATGCATTTATCATAATGTCGGGTAAAGTATTGTGTTGTGATAATCCCATTTTCTAAAATTGCTTAATATTCATATATTCATAAAGACTTTATATGATCACATAACGAAAATATTTATAGTACATTTTCTCCAATTTATAAAATTGTATGTAAATAAATATGTTGTTGATATTTGTTAAACTGATATTATAAAAGTTAACACCGAAAATTGGTAAATAATAGCTCAACGTTTAATAACGGAGCATTATTTGAAAATGTACCATCCCTAATTAATTTTCTAATTTTCTGTATTAAACTGCTACTTTATGGATGATTCAAGAAATATTTTAACATAATATTGTCAATTTAAGTTGCAGAGACCTATAAATTAACTGTAAACAGAAACAACAACGTACATAAAAGTATCTTGCTCATCTCTAGTAACAAATCAGGTAAATTATGGCAATTTCCACTCGAAATTCTTCATCTCCGTTTCATTTGCTTGTGACATCAACTATACACGTTTCCCGCCTGTTCGTGTACGATCAAATATGAAAGGTGGAAATAACAAGCGCTCTAAGTGCCAATTTTGCAGGTTTATCCTTTTTGTTGCAAATACGTTCTCAGTGTCATATCGCATCATAATCTAATCATTATCTGTGTTACTTTCAAAAATTCATTTACTACTTGGATTGAAGTCGCCAAGTATCATGAAAATCAGTAAACAAAAATGCAACGGCTTTATCCATATCGTATAAAACTTCACATTTTCCATTTATTTCCAACTAATAAATTGACTTTACAATTTTAATCAGAATAAATAGTTCAATTATAATTTAAATTAAATAGAATAACACAAATATTTGTTATAAAATAAAAATCCATAAACCCGAAATAAGGAATATACATTTTGAAACAAATAAAATGACTATCATTTAATGTACGCAATGTGATAAACATTATATGGGTTAAATATGAAATCATTAAAAATGCTATATATAGGGGGTTTAACGTTATTGCAATATTCAGACATATATCCGCAATCGAATTGGAATAACATGCGAATACTCGATAAATAACGTAGTCGAAATAGACGCGAAGTACATTAAGCCATGACACATTAAATAGAGTATAATTGCTGTACATTTACATTTAAAAGCTAGGAAACATTTACGCTGCCATTATTACAAAATTTCAATAAATCTTTGACATTAATTTCGTTATTTTGTTGTTATAAGAATGTTGTTTTATATCAACAATGATATTCCTCTTCATAATTGAAACATTAGTTTATTTTAAGTTATAAAATGCATCATTTGAAATTTAATTTATTATTCACGAAAAAATAACATTAAAAGCGCTTAAAAGTAATTGTTTGTATTATTGATAAAGTTTAATTAAAAATAATACAATATACAATGTTTCAAAATTTTAAACTGAATTTTACATGCATATCTTTGCTCGTGTAAAAAATACAACTTGTCGGATGATCGATATTTCGACGGAAGTGATGTAAGCACGCGGCAGTGACACCTTGCGTTTAAATGAAAGAATCGAGAATAGCCGAGAGCGCTCTCCGCTTTCGACATGAATTATTTGACGCTATTTACGAGCAAAGTGTGCACCTAATGCGATTAAGTTTATGCCCCGCACGTCTCTCGTTTTACCACGTGCAAAGTTATATATACACACACACTTACACACATGTCTTCGTTTTACGTCGGTCTAAATTACTTTATAAACATTACCAAGGTATCGGTAACGGTACAACGAAGGAACGGCGTATAGTTTCAAATTCGATATATAAACTAAATCCAGTATATCCACAAGCTTCCCTACAGCATTAGGTTTCTACACTAAGAAAAATAATCTGATACATATTACTACATTTATCTGCGAAATATGTATCATAATAACAAGAATATTACAAAGAAGTTCTTTCAAGTTCCGTTTTTATCCACTTTTTAGAATTAATGAGAATTAAGATTATGCCAGATTATAAATCATTTATACTACTTAATGTCTTAATTCGAACGAGATTAAATTTGTAATTCTTTCGACCATCAAAAATAAATTCTTGCAAACAAAATACCGTAATCACTTCAACATTTGAACTGCACAAATGACTTGAATAGATTAATTGTATTTCAATTAAGATGTTTATATATGTTGTCAGCTTGTTTACAGTCGTTTGTTATTTTAAATCATTATACATTATCTGTCTTTCTTAATGGTGCACAGTAAGAAAAATTGTTTTACGGGAATTACTGTACTTTGTAGAAATCACATGATATATCGTAGAAGTCTGCCGTAAGCACAGTTACGTGACTACGGTAAAATGGTAAGATTTCTAAAGTTTACCCAAAAAACTGTTAAGCAATTTCAATGTTTCTATTAATCGGTGTATTATTATTACTCTTCTGAATTACTGAATTAAGGAATTTAATATCAGTGTGGAATTTTTAAAAATCTTTCAGAAAAACAAAGTCACGTAAACGCGCTAAAAACGGTAAACTACAGTACTTTAGGTTTGATATCCCAAAGTCACGTAACTGTGCTAATAGTGGAAGACTACTATACCGTTACCGTGATATACATTGTATGCCGGCAGTAAGCATTGTTAAGCGGCTACATTTCTACGAAGCTTTCAAAAGATCAATGTCGAATGATTTTAATTTACTGAAATTAATAAGATTGTAATTTCTCGTATTTGATAAAATCTATATTTTGTACAGTAGTTCTCGAAATGCAAATATACGAACGTTGTGATCATACGGAATGTACTTAAATGTGCTCGTATATAATTATGCATGTTTGCATATACGGTTTAAGAAATGCACACGTTTCGCAGATACGAAGTTCCGCTAAGACGGAATAATGTACGTCGAAGATGTAATCGCGTTTAATTAAAGTGTCGTGACCCAGAAATGGTTATATTAATCCGGAAGGCAACCCAGGAAGCTCGTACGCGTGTGTACGCGTCATTAAACATGCAGTTGCACACGTTGTTTTATCATACGTGCAGATCGCTCGTGATATCGTATCCATTGACGATGTTGCGATACGTAAGAGACCTTGCGTTCAAAGTCGCATGCATGAACGCCTCGCGACAGTTGTACCGCAATTGATTTCAGACGGCTCATTCGGATAAAATGCACAGCAATGAAACGCGACTAAAGATTATCTTCATTTGCATTTTAATGCTACGGAAAGTTTCAGGGTTGAATACTTTTGAATGTACAGCGCTGCGGTAATATCCTTTAATTGAACGGCTTTCTGTTTAATTAAGTTGAATATAAAGAATGTCGTGTTTTTAATAGCCCTGGAATTGCAATGAGAACGTTTCTTGATAATTAGTTCGTGGGACGAATGACTCACCAATGAATATCGAGGCTCGTTCTGATAAATTGTGCCCACTCGCGTCCAATTGAAATGCACGAGTAGGGCGACGCGTGGTGCATTGAAGGCATTCTCAGATGGTACCACCCTGAAGAAATTTGGAAAGCTGTTGCTTGTGAACATTGGGTGAGTATCTGCATAGCTAAGCTGAAAACAGAATTAAGAACGAAATTGAAATACAAGATTTTTTTATTAAATTGTCAATTGACTTTGGAGTTTAAACTTTATGTCGATAATGACATAAACAATGTATTCAAAAGTCATACAAACATATAAATGGGCACGAAAAAGATAAAGCATCCAGGTTTTAGACACTGCTAAACATTCTGTATAAATATAATAACAATCTTTGAGAAGTACATATAATGTTTAAAGCATTTGCTGAAAAGAACATTTTTTATTTATAAAAAATATATTACTATTTTTAAACGTTTTGTTGGTACGCAGTAAATTTATAAATATTTCAAGATGTTAATGTTGAAGTAGAGCTGTTCAAGAGGAGAGCTTGAAATCATCCATTCAATTGCAAAAACGTCAAAATTCCTGACTTTAGTCAAAGCCACGTTCAGATATAAGAATGTATAACGAAGAAATAAAATAAAATTCAATATTTGATAATAAGTTAATTTGATAATAAGGTAATAATTTATCGTTCTTTTTAATACAAATTTGAGCTTCTGCCAGTTGTATGATGACACTTTATAAACCAATCTATAATCCGACAAATGTTTCAGAATCAAATGTATATATTTGTAGATAGCGTCCTATATCGCTGAAAAAAGTAAAGAAATTATGAGAAAAATTAATATAAAAATAATGAATAGCTAATATTAGTACGATGGGGGTAATATTTCCCATAGTTGTACAGTAATTACTTCGCTTTTGTCGGTATCACGCTTCCTAAAAGTATAGTAATTTTTCTTGTAATATTTGTCTGCGTGTAACTGGCTAGTTAACTTCGCACACGGAAAAACATTTACTCTAGTAAAAACTTTATCTCGTAACTTCAAATTATTTTACTGGAAGTTTATTGCTGTAGCAAAATAGTGTGCTTCCGTAACGAAATGTTTTATTTCGAAAAAGGGAATGTGGTTTATACTATGACTTCATATATATATATTTCTTCGTAATTTCAGGATGCAACATATTGGTATGAAAGATTTTTATCATGAACTCTATCATGGCTTCGATTGGTTACAGAAATTGCATTATGTTTTCGAAGACTTTGCCCGTACTCGTCCATTAGCGTAAATATAATAATCTGAAGGACCGAGAAATTTTTTACATACTTCGGTGTACTCTTAAAATGCAATATTGTTACGACAGACAACTCTCATCTACTTGCCATATTTATTGTAATACTGTCTTTTTCCAACAGAGTTTTCCTATACTTCAAGAGCCAAGATTTTTTATGACATTTTCCCTATATCCGTGTTATGCGACATATACTACTTCAATATTGAGTCTCTGTAGAATGGTTATAAAATGAAATTTATAAATATATTAAAAGACAAAAAACGATTATTGCAAAGTCTAATTATAAAAAGATATTAAAATCTTATCCATAAATATATTTTATAACTCGAATATATAATAACATAATACATTTAATTAATATGTTCCATGTAGTATTTAACATAAATAAACTATTGATTATAAGCAGTTTTCTTATAGCAAATAAACTATTGATTATAAGCTCTTTTCTTATATTAGAATCCCCTGTATATTCTATATTCCAGATACTTATTTAATTTAGATCTTCTTATCATATCAGTGTTTAAATTTAACAAATATAAAATGGCATTTTCATAAAATGTAATAAACCGATAAATTTATTAATCATTTCAAATTATTATATAGGTAAATGGAATAAAAAGAAGTTGAAATAGGTTTGAAATTGTATATAATGGAATTCTTCCATGACGTTAATGTAATTTCAAATAGAACTGTACAAATAAAAATCAATAGAAAGTTTAAATTTATTCTTCCTTTTTGTACTTATATTCCGTCTCTCTTTACTTTCGTATACAAAAAATCCTATATGGATTTTTAAAAAACACATAAAGTAGTATAAAATATATAACCAATATGTTGTCACGTATGAATCACACATCACAGGTGTTTCGGCGTATTTTGTAAAATGCTTTTCCATCGATAATTTTTGCCAGACAAATTAAGTAAGTTCATATGAAATGTATGGTCGTTCTTGGTGTATGTGATTCATTTAAATTTCGTGCTCGGTTTATCTGAAGTAGTTCGAATCAAAACGTCGACAATGTATACCAGGATAATCCGGATGAAAGGCACTCTATAAACAAGGATTGGTACTAATGTACGAAAAAAGAAGAATAAAAAACATATTTCTCTATCGATCTCAAAGTATAAATATATAACGCGACCTATATTTGCATTCTCGCTGAAAATAATCACTGAATATAATACACCTTGGCATGAAAATAATAAACACGTTGTTGATACAAAATTGCATCACCACGCGTAGGGTTTGTATTGTGCAACTTTGCATATGTTCGGCAACCTGTTTAATAACCGCTTATTCTTTATTAAAACTCTCTGTAATGATTTCCTAATTTTTATGTTTGAATTTTTAATTTTATCTTTCGTGTTTCATTATTTCTGTATATTTATTTCACAAATATTTAATTTCTGTTAATCTTTAATTTGTTCTATTATTATGATGAATATATTTTTTAATTTTTCAGCAATGACTTCAGCTTTACCTTTGTTTCTCTATTGCCATCTTTATCCTTACCTTCCTTTAATCTCATTTAAGCTTTATTAATACCTTTACCAACTTTCCAGCATTGTATTTATCTTCATCTTTGTTTCTACATTATCCTTTCATAAACTTTTCATTAGTATGCTTAACTTCATTCTTGCCCTATGATAATCTTCATACATTTTTAGTCTTGTATTAATCTACGCCCTTATTTTCTTATTATCACATTCATAAACTTTTCATATTTTAGTTATCCGATATATTTTGTTCCACATTCGTTACGAATTTCATAAATTTTACCATATTTGGAATATGTTTAGGTTCTGATGATTTTAATAACATATAAGGATGACATATTTAATTTTGAATACATAATTGAAGATACACAGTATTCGTGTAAAAAAGTATAACTTTACTATTTACCATTAATAAATAAGTATTGCATCAAGTATAGAATCCTGTTAAAACTTGTTGAGAGAGTTAGGAAGGTGCGACGAAGGAAACCAAAGCAACACATCAAATGTATCGAACTATTAGTATTTATTAATAACAGTAGAAAATAAGAGGTAATACTTCGTGTAACCACACGAGAACAAAAAGAATATCCGCGACTACAAAAGTACGCGAAACCCGACACGACGCGTAACAAGCAAGCAAAGAAGTGTACGACGCGTAACAAGCCATGAAGTGCAGCGTGCCCGCCGACTCTAAGATAAGCGACGCCACGCCATGGTAGGTGGCGACACCAACCATCCGCATTGAACGATAAGGCGTCCAATGGGGATCAGCGCTGATAGCTGCATTCTCAACACTCCCCCTCGAGTTGTGGTCCGGTGAGCTACCGGATTAGACGCGGCCGATTCCAGCCATGTCCAAGCATCTGGAGTGTTTTCCCCTTGGGAGTCCTTTGGTCAGGACGTCTGCGATCATTTCCTCGGTTGAGATATGCTCGATCCGCAGCATCTTCCCCTTTAGAATATCACGTATATAGTGATGTCTGATGTCTATATGCTTGCTTCTACTATGAAAAACAGGGTTTTCAGCAAGCTTTATGGCACCAAGGTTGTCGCAAAATAATACAATCGCGGCCAAGTCCCTAAATCCGATTTCTTCGAGAAAGGATCTCAAGTAGACGGCCTCCTTGGCTCCTTCGGTCATCGCCATGTACTCCGCCTCGGTAGACGATAAAGCAACTGTTCTCTGCTTTCTGGAGTCCCACGTTATTGGACTACCACCGAGTAGAAAGATGAATCCGGAATGCGATCTTCTATCCACCAGGCTGTTACCCCAGTCGGAGTCCACGTATCCAATCAAAAATCCTGGGTCAGTGGAGTAACTCAGACCCACATCGGTGGTCCCCTTCAGGTATCTGATCACCCGCTTGGCTGCTTTCCAGTGAACCTCCCGGTAACATGTGTTAAACTGTCCAAGACAGCTAGCTGCAAATGCTATATCGGGCCTGGTAGTCATTGCCAAGTATGTAAGGCAACCGACCAATTCACGGTACGGCAATTTTCTATCGTCATCCGAAGGCCCCACAGCTTCTCTGGACAATTTGACATTCGCGTCCATAGGAGTACTGACAGGTTTACATTCGTCCATATTAAAACGTTTTAGGACGTCTTTTATGTATCCTCCTTGTGAAAGAGTTATTCCGCCGTTCTTTCGGGAGAACTCTATTCCCAGGCAATATCCAACCTCTCCGAGGTCGTTGATCTGGAATTCACGAGAGAGAGCATCTCCGATCGCGTTAACGACTCCTTGGCTTCTTGACGAGATGAGAATGTCGTCGACATAAACAATAATCATCGTCATACTCCTTCCTTTTCCAATGCTGTAAACACATGAATCAGCTTTGGAAGGTACAGCTCCGAGCTTCCTCAACGCCTCGTCCAACTTCGTGTGCCAGCTTCTAGCAGCTTGGCGCAACCCGTAGAGAGCCTTGTTTAAACGACATACTCTGTCGCCATCTCGAAGTTCCTTTAGCATCTTCTGTGCCTTTTGTCTCACGGCAGGATCATTTTCGGAGTCTAGAATCATCTCCAATGTCTCAAATAAATTCTTTGGTGGCTCCATCAACACTTCCTCCTCAAGAACGCCGTTCAGGTATGCGGTAGCCACATCGAATTGTTTAATCTTCATGCCGTAGCGAGCTGCTAACGAAGTCATAAGACGAATTGATCCCAGTCTAGCTACAGGAGCAAACGTCTCATTGAAATGCAGACCAGGTCTCTGACTAAAGCCTTGTGCGACTAGACGAGCCTTGCGTCTCTCAAGCCCACCATCTGCGTTGAATTTATTCCGTAGCACTATCCGACTGCCGATGATTTCTCTATTTTTCGGTCGTTTCACAAGGTACCAAGTGTCGTTAGCAATGACGGATCTAACTTCCTCCACAATAGCGATCTGCCACTGTTGAGCCTCTGGACCGGACATCGCCTGTCGCATCGGAATCTCAGCTAGTAGGATCTGCTCCTCGTACGCAGCATAATTCGTTTCTTCTTTTCCAAGTCTCTGCGATACTTCGTTTCCAGATTTCTCATTCTTTACATCCTTCTGTTTGTTGATGCAGTTAGATTCTTCACGTCCAATCTGATATCTCTTGCGAGGTCTCCCCCTTAAACCAGTCCTTATCATACAGGGTCTTCCGCGGCCCCTTCGACGAGGTGAAGCCTGTTCTGGTATTTCTTGAGAGTCCTCCTCCTCCCCGCCTGCAGGTTGATTGGTTGCATTTTCGTGTACAGGTGATTCAAGAGCTACATCTACAAATGCAGGATTTATCATGGAGCCGTCAGTCCCCTCCAAGGGATCCTCCCCGGTGAAATCCTCGAATTTACACACTGATCGAGATTGACTCTCCATAAATTTTACGTCCCTTGACAGTATCACCTTTCTTTCATCCGGTATCCAAATTCGATAGCCTTTCGAATGTTCAGAGTACCCCATGAAGATGCCCTTTTTGCAGCGAGAGTCGAACTTCCCAATGCCAGGCTCCCTATTCAAAAGGATAACACGAGCACCAAATTCCCTGAAATGACGAACATTAGGAACTTTACCAGTCCGTATCTCGTATGGAGTTTTTCCGCCCAAAATTCTGGAAGGACAACGGTTCCTTATGTAGTTAGCCGCATTCACGGCTTCGGCCCAAAAAGTAGTAGGCAGGCCCGACTGAGCCAGCATACAACGTGCCATTTCAACGACGGTTCGATTCCTTCTCTCAGGGATCCCATTTTGCTCAGGGTTGTAAGGAACGGTAAGTCGTCTGGTTATGCCTTTCATCTTGAGAAATTCGTCAAATGGTCCATTGACATATTCACGTCCATTATCAGATTGTAAACATTTAATCTTTCTTCCGGATTGATTCTCAGCTTGTGCAATGAAATCTTTAGTGGCCTTGAACACTTCACTCTTGGATTTCAAAAAATGCACCTCACTCCATCTGGAACAATCATCAATAAATTGTACGAAATACTTAGCCTTTCCATGTGACTCCACGCGCATAGGGCCACACAGATCAGTATGTACCAATTCCAATTGATTCGTCACACGGTGAGACTTTTTCGGGAAAGTACGTCTCGTCATCTTTCCTTCGAGACATGCGTTGCAATCGCCATCTTTTTCTATGTGCACGTTGCCCAATCCTCGCACTCGTCCTTTTCGCTTCGCTTCTTTGAGATCCTTGTAGTTCAAATGCCCGAATCTGCGGTGCCAGGATGCTGATGACGGTTCCCGATTTGCAGTATAGGCATTCTGCTCTGCTTCCCGAATATAGTAGAGCCCATTATTTCTTTCTGCAAGTAATATCACTTCGCCGTTAGAATCCGTCACAACAGCGCCATCTTTTCCGAATTTGACTTCGCACCCTCGATCTGTGATTCTCGCGACAGACAATAAATTTGTTCTGAGATCGGGTACTAACAACGCGTTTTCCAATGTCACTTTCTCACTTTTATTTCCAGTACTCGTTTTGAAAACAACTTTTCCTTTCGCGACAATGTCAGTAGAAATATTATTCGCAAGATTCAGTTTCTCATTTCTTACTCTTTCGATATTCGAAAAACGACTAGAGTCACGGCAAAAATGCGACGACGCGCCACTGTCAAGGCACCATTTTTCCGCGATATTAGAAGACGCACAGAACAATGTTTCTTTCGCGTGTAGCGTTATATTCGATGCACTTTTCGCCGATTGTCGATTTTGACCCCTATTACGTGGGCAATCCGCGATCTTATGTCCGAATTCCTTGCACTTGTAACATTTAAACTTAAAATGACTGTCTACTTTCTTGCGCGCAGCGCCATCTATTTCTTTATCGAATTTATTACGAAATTCGCGCGGATGACGCTTATGTACAAACATGGCGGCGCTAGACGCGGCGTCTATAGAGTCATTTCGCCTCGCGTCACTTTCTTCGACTATTTTCACTCGAAGCACTTCCGGTGACGGTAACGCGTCGCGCGACTCGATTGCACATCTAAAATTCTCGAAATTATTCGGAAGACTGTACAAAAGCATTATCGAAAGTAAATCAGGATCGAGCTCGGCATTCATTTCGCGTAGTTTATCTACCGTGTCAAAGAACTGCCGCAAATGATCGCGCACGTCACTTCCGGCTTCCATTCGATGCAACATAAGCCGTTTTAAGAAAGAGGCTTTTCTCGCGGGACCTTTCGACTCATATATGTTCCCGAGCTTTGTCCACACTTCGCGAGACGTCGCGCATCCTTTGATTTGCTTCAGCTCGCCCGCACTGATTGAGAGAATAATGTCCGATCGCGCTTTCGCGTCATTTCTCGACCACGTGCTCACCGCGTTTATCGATGCTTCATTACCCAGCACTATTTCAGGTTTACCGTACTCACCGTTTACGTATTGCCATGTATCGCTTTTAATCAGAAGTGCCTCCATATGAATTTTCCACGTGTCGAAGTTCTCTTTGTTTAGAGTCTCAAGTCTCGCCATCGTGGTCACATTCATGTTCACTGTATCAGTTTTCTACTTTCAGTCAATAAAAAATATCACGTTTTTGAATATACACAATCACTTGATCCACAATCGATTCGCACGTGCTAAGCCATTTGGGTTCTGGGCCCATAACCTGTTGAGAGAGTTAGGAAGGTGCGACGAAGGAAACCAAAGCAACACATCAAATGTATCGAACTATTAGTATTTATTAATAACAGTAGAAAATAAGAGGTAATACTTCGTGTAACCACACGAGAACAA
>JABFOW010000534.1:0-11398 GCA_022817725.1 Archaeoteleia sp. ZL-2020 | reverse complement strand
TAGATGATGGCAGTCTCTTTGATTATTTATTATAGTGAATTTGCGATCCAACTCACAATTACTAGTTATGATAACTATTAAAATGATTATATCAAACAAATAATGGTTGCTACAACTGTTACAAGCAAATAGAACAGGCACATAAGACGGATAAATAATTAGGTGCCATAAGTAGAATTCAAGCTATTGGAGTAATATAGTATTGCTAATTTGTCTAGCCATATTAGTATAGCTACTGTAGAAATTTGTTTTGCTTCTATATAAACAAGAAATATATATATAGCACATTTGTAAAAGGTAAACATGAGTCAGTCAGGCTTATAATTTGAGACATCTTAATGGATAAATACGCGGAGTAAGCCAACTTATCATCTATTTAATTTTAATTTTGTAATAATTAATACAAAATGATTTTAGTTAAAATTGTATATAATTTGTTTACTTTAGTGAACATATGTGTAAATGTGTGAGTAAAATTATGCCAATGATTAGTTGTCTATATTGATTGTACGTCATCGAATGCTTATTTTCCATATCGCTTTGCAATTAATTAGTGCACAACGTATTTGTTGTAAATAATTTTACAGTGATATATATTTTTTTAATTATTGTAATAAGTATTGGAATGTCTAATTATGTTTAATATATTTTTGACTTTGGACTCATTACACTATGATGTATGTATAAACAAATATTTTTAATTTAATTGTAATCTATATATAATTGTTATTTCCCATCAATTTAATTGCTAATATTTTCTTTTATATGAAATTAAATTAATTGGTATTCAAATAATTATTATCTATTTATAGAAGATATGATATTTGAACTTTGCAACTCTGGTACGTATTTGATTAAATTCATGATATAAATTTTGCGTATAAATTATTATACAGCACTGTATCTATAGAAACTAAATTATTCGGAATGTCGAACTTATACAAATTTCAAAGCTTAACTTATCCACAGTTTCATCTTGCATCACCTAGTCTACTTATTCATCGAGTCCCGCGAAAAATGTAGCAAATAAATTGAAACAAAAGAAGTAGTTTTCTTGGTTTCATGCCCGGGTGAATTCCTTTGTTACAAGGCGGCAAAAAATCCATGAGTCTCGAGTCACGCGATTTGAATCATTTCCTTTTGTACCTCGACCCTTTTATGCCACACCTATTCACGTGCAAGGAAAAAGCATCACATCGACCCGAGCTCATGAAAACAACAAATATATCCGCTGGCTATAATAAGCGATTGCCTTTATCGGGTTAATGCACGAAGGACGTAAACCCGGCGCTGCGCAGAGCAACGCTCCTACGTATCTCGTAACTATGTCACGACAAAATTACCGGATGACTTTCTTCGAGGATATCAAAAATCCGACTATCCCCAAGATAAGCGTCTCAACACAGAGATGATAAAAAATTATAAAAAATGTGATCCTCCTTTCCCAACGCTATCTAATCCACAATGAACAGATTCGGCAGATTCCTCCAAAATAAGAAGTGATTCCAAACTTATATCCTAAAAATATCGTGAACTATACTTTTGGATTTGGTAACTTCTTAGATGGCAGCAACGCATAAACAAGACCCAAAATTTGATTCAATCGATCCAGGAATAAATTTGTTTCTCAACCATTTTCGCACCTTTTGAACATTGCTCCAATTAGGTCCGTCTTGGGGCGAAACTTACCCTTGTCGATTGTTTCTTTAGCCACGTGTATGACCTTCCTCCGTCTGATGCCATCTTTGGCAAGTGTCATCGATGCTCTGTCATTGTCACTTAACGCGAAGTCACCGGTGCGGGCGATACGAGGTTCCTCGTCGCCCGGATTGATCGGGTCCGAGGCAGCAGGAGACCCCTCGCCGCCTGACATAGTGTCCCGACGATAAGGAGCGACGTCCTTTAGCCGAGGACTACTGCGCTACGACTAAACCGAATTGCAAGCTAAACCGTTGGCAAAGATGGCGTTGCCGTCGTACGAGCTGCCACCCTGCGCCTAGCCTCCCCAACCTTGCGCATTCGCGTTTTGCACCCCAAACGACGTTTAATTCTCCTCTCATCCCTCTACGCGCGAGCGTTTCGAGTCGGCCAATTTGCTCGAGAAAAGGTTGCGAGAAGTCGCTCGTTCTGGTCGTACGACGACGTTGAGAGCAATCACACGGGTCAGGGATTAGGTCGATTTTTCAGCAGTCTCTCGAAGGTTTCGTTCTTAGGTTTCGCTCTTAGGAGGATGAGGGCTGTTCGATAATCGGGGTGAATTTCGATGCCACGCGCCATCTGCGAAACAATCAACGAACCAGGCACAGATCGATGAACGACGTTGATACCCTCTCCAAACTGTTTCCGCCTTCCAGTAGTATTCGCTGGCATTGTGTCAGACTTTAAGAATTCGATCCCATACTCGTCTTGGCGAACGGACGTTCAACTGCTTCCTTTTTGCTAATTACTCTCGTTAAATATGCTTCAGAGCTTTTAGTTTTATCGACACTTTTATAATCTTCACATTGTTTTCGTCAAGATAAGATGTTTTCTTTGTTTTAAATTAGAAATAGTGGTTATTAGAACATAATTTAAACATTTTTGGTATTTCAATGATTTGTTTTTTCTATGTTTCTGTATTAATACGTTGATTAGCTTTTCAATTGTGTATCAAAATAAAATTAGCAAAATGAATAACATTTTTCTGTTTCAAATAGACAAAATGGAAAGCTGAAAATGCTGACATAAACTTCGTTATGAACGTTAAATTGAATTGGTTTGTATTTGACAGTATGTTTCAAATGTTACATTTTCCTCTTTGAAACAAATTATATTTTGTAGAACACGTTATTTGAGGACGTGAATGTGGGCGACGTTGAAACACGAGATTCTATTTGATTTTAAAATTGAACAATCAAAGCGTCTACGTCTTGTCACCCAATGAACTTTACGGTTTTAACTAGTTAAATATGAATGTATGATATCTGATTTTGTTATAAATGAATGAAAGAATGGATGGATGATATTTGATTACTCTTCCGTCTCTTAGACCGTCCATAAATAAATATTAAGAACTTTTTTTTGATAATTCGATCCTTTATTAGTACAATTATTTGATGTTTTTTTACATCTTCAAAGATTATTCATGTTGTTAATTATCGCGTACTGACGTAGTTCGTGTAATAATAAATATTAAACAAAATCAATATGTACAATGAGTCCATAAAATATTTCGCTGATGTATTAAATATGTGATATATTTTATTATGTGTCAATTATATACATTTTTATCGTCACTCAAATTTAACATCTTTACATCAATTAACTGTCAATACTTCCATTAGATATTGTAGATGAGCATGTAGGTAAAATGATAAATAATATGCGAGTCATTTATTTTTCATTCTTTTTATTAAAATATTTCCTCGGTTATCCTATCACAATTAAGTACAATACGAGGAATAAATTTTTCGTTCAATTAAATACACTTATGAATAAATCTTACAATGATAAGTTACATATGCTTAAGCTTAAGTTAATGAATTAAATACAAAGCGCGTCGCGCCTCTTGTCTTCCGAAATCAACAGGAAGAGGAAGATAACAGACCGCTGCTTGTCCTAAGTTTATCTTTTAGTCTTCCTCTGCTTCTCACTCGATCGATCAACAGTGAGAAAATATAACGCGAAACGGACAAAAGGTCACCCTTAAAGGCCAAATGTCTCCTTCGCTTGGAAAAGTCTAGATTTCGAAAACATCGTGGCTTTGCACGCAAATAAATAACGATTCATATAAACAGGTGAGAAAATAATGATAATGTGCGGTATTCTAATATTTTCATCTGTGACCACCCTCTCTCTTCGGCCTCGTCATCACGCATTTGCCACGATAACAAATTTCCGTCATATGCGACACCTTGGTAGTCGTCGATGTTCTCAGTACTTTGCTGAGATTAGATTTTGGCATCCTCGAATTCGTCGAAGATTCTGTCGTCGTTGTTTCAACATTCGCCGTCGTAGATTCGGTCTTGGAAATCGTATCCGTTATTGCTTTTGCTTCTTCTTCTGCGGTTGCGTTTGAAACGATTGGTTCCGTTGATTGCGAAACTCTGACATTTTCGGCATTCGCCGTATCATTTCGGATACCCGTTTCAGACGAGGAATCTTCTTTCTCTGCGTCCTTAATGCTATCGAAAATAGCCTTGACATAATCGGACAAGGATTTCGTATTGGATTCTCCGTCGGAATACGTCATGACACTAGGTACTTGCTCAGCAATTTTCTTTAACTCCGAGGTACGATTCTTATAACTCTTCGTGTAATATTTAGAAAAATCAGGAATTGATCTGTCAGATGGATATCTGACTTCGCTCCACTTAGTTCGATGGTTTTTTGGGTGATCATTTGGCACGGATACTTGATCTTCATTAGATTCCGGAGATCCTCTGGCGTCGTTCGTTAATCTCGAAAACAATTCCTTATTGGCGTAATTGTCATTCGCGAGGTCAAACTGTTCATTAATTGCTGAATCTTCTTGAGGTTTTTCTGTAAAGTTCACCTCCTCTGTCTTGTTATTTTCGAGCACCTTACGGGAACTTTCAACGCTTTCGTGGGACATTTGGGTTTCGTTCGTTTTAACGTTGTCATTATCATTGACTTCCGAAGAAGCGTAATGTTCTTCGAAGAAGGTAGTCTTTGATTCTTCAGACATTCTTTGGTCAATGATCGTGGTCTCGGTAACACCGTAATGTTTATTGGTGTCTGCATCGAATGACGTTGAATTCTCTACAGCAGCATCATTTGCCGTTGTTGTTGGAATATCTTTTAAGGTCGTTTCCTCTTGCTCTACTTCAGGAATCGAGGTAGTCGTTGCCGTCCAACTTTCCTCTGAAAACGGTGTTGTAGTTTGCACCTTCGAATCGACATTTGATGTAGTTGACAATTCCTCATTATTTCCAAGCATTTCTTGCAGAAACTCGTCCAAAAGGGAACCTTCTGTACTTGATACTGTCGTGCTCGACGGTGGCATTTCTGTCGTAGTATAAACATTATAAATTCTATTTCCCTTTTTTGGAGTTCTGACTAGGTTATTATGCGAATTATCGTAGTGTTGTGACTCAGCTGTGACAAAGGTCTCCTCTAATGGCCTGACTCGAACACGAACTCTTCTTCTCCTTTGACCGTGCTGTAAATAATACAAAAATGAATTTTTAGTATATATTTGGGACTGTATATTTCCAAATTTGATTCCATAACTAAAAATCAACTTTATGAAGACAATTATTTTAAACTTTTAACATATTTACCTTTCTTCTTGACACAGGATCAACAGCTTTTTTAGTCGAAGATTCTAATTGATCTAACTTTGTAGTTAATTGCTCCAAACTCGATTCTGTTGCTTTTCCAGTTCTTTCTTGATAAACAGGTACAGTTGTCGGCACCGTCGTGATATCCGTTTTCTCTGTGGGCTCTTGATCGTTCATCTTCATACCAAATTCCATCATTTTCATTGCCGTTTATTCCGAACTCGATTCTGGAGCCACACTGTCTTGATCGTATTTTGAACTGACCATAACTGTTATAGAGGAAACTTCTGGTCCCGCGGTAATTATCTCCGGTACTTCATCGGATTTTTGCACATCATCTTCTTTAGTTGCGAACTTCTTCGAAGATTCAGCGGCATCGTTGGGAGAGTTGCTAGGCTGGAAGGACCCTCGTGATAATTTCGTTGACCATTGGCTCTCCGCACCGTAAATATCAGATGACTGCGCATGGGATGGATAAACATTTAATTGTGATGCTTGGTTATATTTTCGAGGAAGATTGCTGGATAACTGAGCTTGATCATAATCGTCCAATCTATCTTCCTGGCCAGAAAGAACGCCGTAATTCACAACATAATCTTGAGGTGGATACTGTAAAACAATCAAAAATTAATAATTTGTTACTGTTCTCTTCAGGAGATATAAAATTATAATTCAAACTTTTATCAGATTTTGTCAATATTTCTAGAAGAAAAGAACAGCGCAGTAATTTTTAATAGCGTAGTTTTTTTTGTTAAAATTACTATCGTATAAGAATATCAAAATTTTGCCCTGATAAAATGTTTCCAAATCGTTACTGATTGTGATTGGTAATATACGATAGAAGCATACAACCATGATGCTGGTCTCCGCAGTAAAAAATATTCAGGACAATCGATTTCAACTGTAGGTGCGCTTGCTCGAATTGAGATGAAAGCCGGGTTTGGCCATTTATACAAACTACATTATCGTAAGATAACTTCATGACGTATATTCATCGACCCAGATACTCGCATTACTTTTTATACCATCATTATGCACAAAATACAATTCATGTCAGAGATATTTAAAACCACTTCAATTTTGTGAATCTTGTTAAAGTTAGTTGCAATAAATTTATCAGGTACTCACATTTTCTTCTACCTGATCATTATAATGGGATGAAGCGTTTCGCAATACTGGAATTTGTTCCTGTTCGTAACTGCTATCATCGTAAATAGGTCGTGGATGTACAAGTGGACGCTGAATAGTTTGGATGGTTCGTGGATAATTTTCATCCAATGGTAATTCATTATTTGCTTCCAAGCCATGCTCCGTCGTGGTTGTAGTTATTCTCTTCCTTGTGCCTGGTCTTCGAACTCTGCTGCGAACAGTTTTCGTCGGTCTTGTTTCGTCGCTTCGCGTGGTACTCCTCGTCGTGTAAATTATTTCGTCCGGAGAATCTGTTGCATACGTATATTTTGGTACTGACGGAGTCGTGGCAACTTTTACCGTTTGTTTACGACTGGAAGAATTATATTTTGGACGATTCTTCAGAATCTGAGCTTGCGTCGGACTAGAATCGATGGCGGTTACATCACCATCTATATACTGCGAAGTAACCTAGTAATTCAGAAAATCATATTAATTAACAGCCATTTTTTCGACGTTGAAAATTTTAATTAAATGACGTAAAAAACAAAATTAGCATAAAAAATGTAAAATCGATAAAAACAAAGCCTTTTTATTTTCTTATTTATAACTAAATATCTCTTACTAAGTGTTACACAAATGTTTATCATTAATCACAATGTAATTTCATAAATACTTTTGAAATATGGGTTCAAGGTTTCTTCGTCAATATCTTTCATTGCCATTATTATTTATGTGTTCATTCTCTTTGATAACGTTTTCTAATTATATATTAGATAAGGTAAAACTTTCTTATATGTACCTGATTTTGTAAGTTTTGTCTATACGGAATTGGTGTTTCATATTTTTCTTCCGATTGCACAGGCGGATAATTGGGCGTTCTAATGAATCCATATTCTACTTCCTCTTCTTCCACGGGCACTGGGGTAGTGGTAGTTCTCACAGTGGTTCTATAATGCTGGGGAGTTTGAATCCTAACGTATTCCTGACCGTCTGTTTGAACTGGAGAGTCGAAGTTAGATTGCGTTCGGATTCTTGGCCTTATACGCGATGAACCTTCCCTTTGACGACTGCTGGAAGCTGGAGTTCTGTCGGATTCCTGATTAACTGCACTAAAACGAACGTACTCATCTTGTGGTCCTCGGGGTCTAGTTTGTACTGCAGATTCCTGTTGAGTTCGTGCACCAAGTCGAGCACGCACCTTCTGCCGGATAATGAGTGGCGGCTCGCTTGTCGTAGTTGTCGTTGTGCGCCGAGTGGAAATCTTAGAAAAATATTTCATTTTAATTAAACGGAAATTATTTCACTTGGAAATTTGCTTGAAATGTTTACTTTAATTTAATATTCTTACCTCTTGAGGAATATAGTCTTCGTGCCTTTCCTGTTGCGCAATTGGTACAAAAACAGGCTCAGCATTTTGTTCGTCTGCTAATACCGTTTGATAATACGCTGGCCTTACATTTTCGGTTTTACTAAAATCATCCACTGGAACATCATAGTTTACTTGACCTTGGGTATACACAGGAACATATTCCTGATGTTGACTTTGAGGTCTTTTCGGTCGAGAACTTTCTGTGGTACCGGGCTGCTCATATTGTACGTTTTCAGTTTTTTCAGATTCGTAGTACGAATAATCTCTTAAAGTTTGTGGTGTCGCTGTTACGGTACTTCCAGATTGAATCTGATAATTGAATCCATTTACTGGCTGCTCATCTAAACTCATTTGATTATAATTTGGTGTTTCATAATTCATTCCGTATTGCACGTCTTGTTGTGGTCGATGATTTGGTTGATAAGCAGTTTTTCTGGGATAATTTGGTCCTCTGGGTAATACCGATGATAATGTCGCATCATTAGGAGGATAATTGTCAATAGGACTGTTGGTTGATGCAGAAAACTCTTCCTTTTGATAAGTAGGTAAATTCAAAGTCGTCATTGATGGAGTCGGCGACAGATTAATATTTGTTGAAGTTTCGGTTGATGGAACATTATCGTATGAATTCAACAATTGATTTTGGGCATTCCTATTATGATTAATGTTCTGAAAAGTATCAAATAATAATACTTTAATAATATTTTATTAATATAGCAAATTATATGTAATTGTAGAATATATGTATACATACCTGTGTGGTTCTGAAGTCAACCTTTTGTCCTCTTTGTTTTTGATTCCTGGTAGTAGGTCGTCTACGTATTTCCGGATCATACCTTTGCGTTGTTTCATCAGTTTTTGATTTAGTTGGTTCATACGAAGCTTCACGGTAAGCTTCCGTCGTGGTCACTCTCGTTCTTGATCGATTGTACGGCCTTCTGGATCTGTCATTGTTAGATCTTGAAGTTGGACTCGAAGTTGTTGTAGCTCGTGTAGGCACTCTTCCTCTAATAATCAAACGAAGATATAAATATTATTATTAATCAAACTTAAGACATTACGAATTTACATTTTAAAACTGTTTATCTGATTGATATTCACCTATGTCGTCCTCGACCTCTAGTGGTTGTGGTTGGTATTTCAGTAGTAGTTGTTGTAGTGGTCGTAGTTGTCTCAGTAGTCGGTAGTCCGTCATTCTTTTCTATTAAAGCATTAACTAAACCAGGCAAATGGGGTGAAATGGCTGGTAGTTCAGCAGGTAAACTATATTGTGTTGATGTCGGATCGTCGTATTTTTCAGAATCACCATAATACGGATTTATCGTAACCGAACCTGTTGGTGGGACAGTATACTGATGCCGTTGACCCTGCTGTGGACTATTATAACGATTAATTGCTTCTCTTTGTTGGGAAATTTCCTGATTTAATTGCGCCAACTGATCATTCAATTTATGTTCTTTGATAGGATCTTGTTGATTATTTAGGATTCGTTCTTGATATCTAGGTGTACTTTCTGAAACACTGGCTTGGTAACTGACCGAACTGACAACCCTAGTATTGTAACTGGGTGTTGTTGAAAGTGTATTTGGTTTATAATGAACTCTGTTTTTTACTGGTCTTTCAATCTTCGTAGATGTTCGTTCATCTTGATACGATGCAGCAGTAACTACTGAAGGAATTTTCTTTTCCTCGAAGACTTTAGATGGAGATTTACCATCGCTGTGATTTTGTCGGAATCGGAATCTAGTACTAGCATGACTTTTGGAAGGTCCGCTGTCATATTTAGGAGTACTCGAAGGTTCTTGAGAGAAAGGTATAGTCGCGCCAGTTTCATAAGTCTCTGCTGTTGGTTGCCTATCATCAACGGTATAAGAATTGTGCCTAATAATTGGTGTTGGACTAGGATTATGATTTTGGTGTGTATTCTCAGATTCCAAATCGATATCCAAAGTGTTGATAACCACGGATCCAATATGAGGGGCCGGGAAGGGAATTTTAGAGTAACCAGGTGGCGGTTCAAAACTTAATGGAGCTACGAAGAAAGGTAATTTTTCGACTTTCCTCTCTACTCGATTGTTCTCTATCGAGGAAAGATAGGGTAAATCGAATTTCACGTATCTTAGGGGAGGTTCAAGGCTCGATGGACCTACGAATACCTTTGGTGCGCCTGGGCCAACAGTGTCGAGAACAGCTATTGTTTTGGCATTTTTCAGTAATCTTAGGGCATCTGATATTCTGGCACTACGTGTTTCAGAGCCAATGTTATCCATATAAATAGCGAGTGGTGGCTGATTTGGAGAAGGTGTCGTGGTAATTACATCACGCTCACGATAATTTGGCTGAACTTGTTGGTGATGGTGATGAATCTTTGGTCGTGGCCTGTTTCTGATTCTATTACTTTTTATAGCTTTATTTGCGTCTGGTGCGTGATAAACTTGTTGTTTTTGCTGTTCACGAATTAGTGGCAACGCATGTGGCTGTTCTTCACCAAGATTCAATTGAGATTGACCTTCTCGAGTGTCACTCCAAATATTTTGGTGTTCCTGTGATACACGCAATTTTTGATTTTCCAGTTCTTTCTGTCGCTGTTCAGCTCTTTCAGCTTCTTTTTCTTTCTTCAACGACGCCAGTCTTTCCAATTCTCTCTGCCGGGCTTCTTCTTTGCGTTTTGCTTCTTCTTCCTCCTCAATTTGCTTTTTCCTCTTATCTTCCTTAAGTCGGAACTCAGCTAATCTCCGTCTCTCAATGTCTGCCAATTTTTGCTTCTCTCTAGCCTGACGTATTCTTTGAAGCTCTCGCTGTCTCGCTTGTTCCTCCAATTGCTCTAAGTCTTTCCTTTGTTGCTCCTCCTCCTGCTGTCGTTTCAATTCTTGTTCCCGAAATACAACCTCTTGATGTGCTTTCGCTTGCTTCTCAATCTCCTTTTGTTCTTCGGCCAATCTAGCAATTTCTTTGAGCCTCTCGTCCTTAAAGAATTGGTTCTTTTCGTCGTGTTCCCGCTGCAGTTGTTGCAACAGTGCGTGAGCGAACGCATTTTGAGTGGGAGAAGGAGTAGATGAAGGAAGGTCTTGGTTTTGTCTGAGATATTGTTGCGGTCTGTATTGATTTGGTTTACGCAAACGTGCAGCCTGTGGTTTTGGCTGTCCTCTCTGAGCCAGAGTGTCCGCCGGTACGTATACCAATTGAATCTGCAATACAGAATAAATAATTAATTAATTTCGAATTTTTATGTACTCACAGACCGGAATATTAGAAATATTCATCAATTAACATATTTGTAAGCATATAAGGCGTAATTTACCTCTTCATCTTCTCCAGCATCTGGTCCTGTCTGTGGTGCAGCCGATGAAGGATTTCGTTGATTGTTAATTGCCTGCTCTTTTCGCGGTTTCGTAACCTGGTAATGAGTTCCAGGTTTTAAATTGTACTTAAGTCGAGCATCGGGATGATGTCCTTCAATTTCGTGACCTTCGGCGGTCGTTATCGATTCTTCTTGACCTTCTCTATAATCCAAGTCTTCCGATACATTCACGGTCTCTTGATTCCTCGGATCGTGTTTGTGCTTTGATTGTGGTTCGGGATTTTGCGCCCGAAAATTTTGAGCTGCAAAACCGGG
>JABFOW010000533.1:0-11398 GCA_022817725.1 Archaeoteleia sp. ZL-2020 | reverse complement strand
CAGTTCGCTCAAGGGGATGCCCACTTCTTGAGTTGCCCAGACGTCGTAATTCGGGCCGCACGTGGAGCCGCGAGGTCTTGTTGAGCTTCTGAATTTGGATGCATCTTCCATCGAATGCCACCTGTGGGGCTCTACGCTCGTGCCTGCGACCATCACTGATATTGCACTAAGGCTATTCGCAGGCATTATACGATGAGGGAAACGAGGCGATCCTCGAATTCTTTCCCTCGACGAAGTCTGACTCGCGGTTACTTCTGGGCAATAAATCATTTTATTATTCAATGTACATATATGTTTCAATGCAGATTGAGTATTGTTTACTGGTTGCTGTGTAAAAATGAAGAAATTGAAGGTGAACATTTGTAAACAACTTTTATTAGTTTCAAACAACTTTCTTCATATTCCCCTGGAGAGATAGGAAGTTATAGGATTCTTTATAATTCTTGGTATTACTTTAGGGGAATATGAAGAAAGTTGATTCAAAGTAATAAAAGGTGATTAGAAATGCATAACTTCTATTTCTTTACTTTTGCAGAGTATCCAGATTTTGTGTTTGAAGCGTTATTATTAAAAGAGATAGGACAACATTATCTTTACTTTTATTTGATTTTGGGTATTTTCTTTTCATGGCAAAGCTTTATTAGCAAAATGATTAGATAGTAGTAGAAATGTTAATGTCATAATTTAGAATAATTGAGTCCTGATTTCGTTGTATGTGAATAGGTGGCAGAGAAGAGGTCCTTACGAGGAGGCAAGGTGAAGTTAACTCTGGGCTCGCTACTTTCTTTACGTCGTAGCCCAAGGCTTAACCGACGATCCTCCTAACTGGTGATGCTAATTATGGGTCCCGAACCACATCGAGGATGAGACGGTCGAACGCCTTGGACGTTTACCTGACAAGTGGAGGCAGCTTTAGGTCCTGGCACCAAACCCGCTATGTAGCCCACGTGCACTCTTAGTGCAGATGCTACTCCTACATTGAACATAATATATATCAGACATTCGTGTGATTATATTGATTTTTCGCTGTAAAATGTCAATCGTTTATTAATTACCATACAACTATTAGATTTCAAATAATACGGTACTTTATTTCATACTTTTATCTTCAACATCTAAACACAAAATGACAAACAACTATATTTTAAAAAATGTCTGTGATTGCACAAAACATAACTAATTATACCTACAAAAATTGATTTGTCTACTAGTATTTTTAAGGCATACTAGCCAAATTGTTTTACTAATATTACTCAGTCTTTAACTATGGAAAATTCTGCGTGGACTGCAAAAAATAAGTTATTAAAGGTGATTTAAAGAAATTGACATATTTAATCACTTTTAATTACTTTTAATTGCTGTTCTTAAAAAGAATTACAAGTTGATTTGTTTCAATTACTTTGAATCTCAATGTTTCAATACAAATTCTCTTGCACTGTCAATTACTTATGAGGATTTCTAAAGATTAGTATACTGACAATTCGATTTCCTATGAGAAATAGAACTGATGACATTTTTAATGCACCAACTCAGGGAACAGAAAGATATTAAAGTTGATTGAAATATTTCTTTACGTATTACTTTTTTTTAAAGTAAGTAGATTCATTGTTTACTCGGTGAATTATCTTTAATATTACAGGAAAGTTTTACCGGAGAATGATGCTGTAGACGTTTTCCGACTAGAAGGCCGGCTGCCAAACATGCTGAACAGTTTCTGAAATACGCCAAGGCGATTTGGCTCCTCGATGTCCTTGCGATGATGGAGCTTGTAAATGTCGGCCAGACTCCTTCTGGGACCATCTGGTTCTAGATCCGGTTGACTGCTAAACACTACGGTTCCGCGACGCATGCCTAATTTCATGAGGAAATGATTGGTGAAGCTATTACGTGGCTCATGGTCGCAATTAGTAATTACAGGTTTCAGACTTCAGATGAAAAGCAGATTTTCATCCAACCATAGACGTATTTCAAAATTCACTCAATTTTATAAACTTTGATTATTGATTTATTATATTTCAATTTATTTAAGGATTCATCGCTTAGTGTAAATATTTCTTTGAAAAAACTCTGAAAATCTTCGAAAATTGAAACAGATCAGAAATTTTCTGAGTTGTTTTAGAGTTTTTCGGAGTTTTTTTCCAGACTTTTTCAGAGAAAAATTTACACCAGGGATCAAACTATAATTATTTACGCATCAAAGTGAAATAAATCTATTAATGGAATGAAATGGTATGACGAGAGCCCCGAGAAGAATGAAAATACTACTTCTTTATATGTAGTAAAGCTACAGATATTTTCATTACTCTAAAGAACAATGCAAGATTTGTAGAATTGAATAATAGTAATTATCTGTCGCAATGTCTTTTTATAAACACATTGCTGTATTTCCTGATAGTCTAATCACAAACTTCATTCATAATTTACTTACGATTTCAGTGCACAGTATTTCTAACTTTCTAAGCATACCAATTTAAGAGGGGACAATTCTTAGTTTAGACCATATAACGGCAAAAATAGTATAACTAGATCGTTTAAATGTGATTCATTTTTTTATTTTTATGTGGTTTATTCTGAGAATTGTTGTGACTCTTTAATTATTATTTTAGATAACAAGCTTATCGTTAATGTTTATGTACAATTGCTTTAGTTGTATTTATAGTTATTTTTTTTAAAAAATGTGCAATTTATTTACATGTTGAACAAATTTGGATAGCGTGCAGATAACGTGCAAATCTGAAGATTGCATCACTCTGCATCTCAGTTGTATTTTCTTTAATTTTTGTACTAAATATCAATTTCATTTAATTAATGTATTTATTTGAAAATAATTAAAAGTGTTATGTTAAATAATTTAGAACTGCTATTATTATTCAGAAACATTTAAAGTGGTATTTAAGGATTATTTTTAATGTTTTGTATTTGTATATGATCTCAAGGAGCAATTACTTCGCTGAATAGTTTTTTACTGAAAGACTTTTTGTTACTTCGCATCTACCTAATAACTATCGTCTTTTAATGAGCCCTCCCTAAAACTTTTCCTTTGCAAATTTAGCTTCGTCGACATCAACGAAAATGAGCCTACAACGAGCACTTTGAATGTATTGATTCGATTATGATAAAAAAAAATCGTTATGAAATCATTACGTATTTTCACATCATTATATCACTTGCACAAGTAAAGTAACGTAATTTGGTGACATAATTTTTTTCGTTGTTTCAGTTAAGAACTACCTTAAATAAGTGAATATTTGATCGATCGTACTGAATATTTTATAAAACCTTTTATAAAGCAAGTTTTAAAATTCTAGTATTATGCGATGTTCTTTTTGGAGGTAAAATACAGTGTCTTTGAATTTAACATTTATTCTTCTCCCTAGTTTTTATGAAATCCTACATTAGCATATATGGAATGTTCCAGATTACACGTAATACCTTTTACTCATATATTATTATACAATTCCAAGTGAAAAACTTATCTAAACGATAAAGTTGTAATTTATAGCGATAGAAAAAATTATAAAATATCATTAAATTCTTTATATTCTTAATATAAATGTTTACTATAAATATTTAAACAGATTCAAAGCGTTATAAGTGATTTATACAAAAGCTGTGTTTTGAAGCACTCCTGCTTGAAAATTTAGCGGTTGCACGTTAATAATTTTGTGTCAAGTTTATATTTACAAAAGTATATTAAACAAGTTGAAAACATGAAAGTTTGAAAGCAAATGTTTGATGTATACATGTAACTGATAATTAACTAAACTTGTATTTACAATGAACAATGCCACTTTATTCAGTAAATATATGCCGGTGTATTTGTATTTTTATATGCGATAGTAACACGTTTAAGGTATGTATCTGTACTGGAAGACGTCTGGGAACGAACAGAACGTTTGTTTCAAGTAGTGCAATATAAATTGAAGGGAATGAATGGTTGGGAAGTGCTGTCACATAGTGGCTGAGAAACGAGGTAATCAGGAAATCCTGAGAATGAGCAAGAAATATTTTCTAAATTAAATAAAAAATACTGGGATTAGAATAGTTGTTTTTATTGGAAATAATTTGTTGGAATGATCCCAAGTTTATATAGGAAAAATTAATTATTTTTGTATGTTGAGTATGTTTATATATGAGCACAAGGATTTATAATAGTCTATTTTTAAAAATTCTTGAGAATCGTAATTATAAAAATTAATTTTTCAACTGACACCGAAAATTGTGTCCAAACTTGCATTTGGCTCCCAACGCGGGGCGCAAGAAAAATGACTTCTAATAATTATGTATATGAAAAACAAAGGAGAAATACGTTTCGTAAATTTATGTGCAAATAAATCATTTTAAAAGGATTATTACCACATAAAAACATTACTTTTAGATAATTTCTATACCAAGATTAAAATTTCAAACAATTTATCTGCTATTTTGTATCATTTCATGTTTAAAAATGTCGCGTTCCTGCAGAAGCTATGAAATTTCAATTAAAATTCTTGGGATTTTATAGTTTTCAACACTTAACTAAAAGCACTGATATCGATATTTAACCCGCGTAGTACATGTATTTTTTACTGCACAACAAAAAGTTAGGGGTGAAACTTTTGATGAAACTAAAATTTAATATGTAATATCATAAGTCGAAGTCCATGAAACAAGGTTTCATTAATTATTATAAAAAAGAAATAAATGATACGTCTAAATAAGTAATTTAAGTACGAAATTAATGTAATTCACCCGGCCTATTTGTAGAATCGAAAAAGTCGTATAAAAAAAAAGAAATCTAGTGGGATTACATTGGATTTTATGTGATTTCATTTGCTGGAGGTAGAAGTACTTTCAAGAAGCAATAGCCTTTCCAAAACATACAATGGAGGTAATCCGGTACGTATCACTTTTATCTATTGGAAATCCTTATATACATTAGTATTTGAATTGCAAAGTGTTGAAGATAAAGCTGTTTCGTAAACCTAACAGTTTTATAAAGGACTGTTTGACATTTTGTGTAAATTTTGTGTTCAGAAGGTCAAAATACATAAGTATACAAGACTTTAGCCGTATTCGAAAAGAAGCCCCTAATGGGAAATATTACCTTTTGTAGAAATGGCGTGAAATATGATGACAAACGAAAATTACATATTAATGTTTTTAATTTGATAATAATTATATACTATTTTTGTGTATAACAAGAAGTGGTACTTGGTCGGTGCCACAAATAAGGCCAACTTAATATTTATGATCAGTATGTATTATTTTAATAATATATATGCCTGTTATATAATAATTTAAAAAGTATATATTCGGTCAAGACAGGCAAAATAATATTAATGTACTATTCTACATAAAATAACAATACCAAACAAAATAAATTTAAGTAGAAAGTACCCATAGGGAACAGAAATGTTTAGTAGCTGTCTAGAGCTTGTTACAAGCAACATTCAAAAACGTTTAGTACATGTTGATTATAAGGCAAATAACGCATCGAAGAAATCTCCTAAACCAACGAATATCGTCCAAAGAGTGTTACATCAAGATTTAGTAGAAATTACAAATAATGTTCCATAGAGTGCTAGTAACCGTTTTTTAGGAACGTTTTTTGTACACAGAAATTATATAAAAATAAAGTTAATTAACCCTGATATAAAAAAATAAAAGAAACACGTAACAGATTAAATCATACGAATAAAAAAAAATGAAAAAAATCTTCCATCCATCCAGTCTCGAACATTGTATCTTCAAAACACTAACCCGAGTACATTACCACTCGGCCAAAGTAGTGCTGTTACAAACGATAATTAAAATTGGTACATCAATTTCAATATACACAATGCAGTTATAAGCCTTAGGATAACGTAATCTAACGTTTCTGAATGTAAATTGTAGTGTGAAAGAATTGTATTAGTAATAATTTAATACAATTGTCTGATAATATCTTTATTTTATTAATCAAAAACATTTTGCGGTGGTTGTAATTGAAAACTCTTTTAAGCATGACCTACAACAGCACTATTTTTACCCTAAAAGAAAGTTAGTTTTACATTTATTTAACGTTAAAGTAACTTACATAACGGCATTTTAATGTTATTTTAACGTTGATATTATAAAATTCTTAACGTTAAATTAACGTTAATTTTACGTTTATGTTCTATCAGGGTTTGCGTGCACCGACATTTTGTTCTGTTAGGGCTTCGGGTGATAAAGACTTTAATGTATTAGGAGTTTGCAACTCAGTAGAAATTTCAGATTCCTGAAATTCAGATTTCTAAAACTAGCTCGTTGGCTAGTTTTAGATTAGGAATTTGAAATTTCTATTCGGGAAATATCGATACTGTGTCATTTGTACATTGCATGATATGGTTTTTCTTTATTTGAACTTTCTGGTTCAGCTTTAAAAAAAAATAGAAATGAATGTTTGTGGAAAGAAAATTTGCGTGTTTAATTTTGTTTTTAACGATTATTTATTGTGCCATGCTTTTAAGTCAAAACCGCAGGATGTCAATGCCCCAGGGGTCCCAGGCTATGCAATGTAAGCCGATCATGTATGCGTATACATATATATATATGTATATACTTACTTCGACGTACAGTCTGCATCATAACTTCTGTTCTTTTCAGAGAAATGTTTAGAGTAAGTAATTGTAAAAGTATAACAACATAATCTATCAAATCGAATATTCATAACTGAAATTGACAACTGCGGCTGGTCGCATTTAACTAAGTATAATTGCCCTTACAAATTTCAATTGGTTACAATTGTTTATTCACAAACATTTTCCCGGAAAACGTAAAGAATATATGTCGCAATGTATACATGGTATACATTCTGCGTCCTACATGGTCCTACACATGATGACACCTAGTGGTGCTGAAATGAACAAATCCAATCGGTTATGTGAAGCGCTCAAAATTGTCAACCGCTGTGATTATATAAAAATCCACTACTATCATAATAATTAAACAAAAGATACATCAAAATAATGTAATGATTACGTGTAACACATAAATAAAGTAAGTAAAAGATATGTCTGTAATTACGTCCTATCTTACCGACAGTGCTAACAATGTCAAAAACGCTTAAAACCTAACATTTAATATTTATAATCAGAAACTGTGTTTCATAATTTGTGTTTGGAATATATCTTTATGATGAAAATAAAATTATATATGCTCCTTTTCATTGTTTAATACAAAGTTTATTTTGAACGCCACTAACGTTTTCGGTAACATGATTAAATCAGCTGTTTCTGAACCTAGCAATACTTGATGTTACAATATTTAAATATTCATCAACAGCAATATAAATATTATAGTAACCATCATAAATCAAGAATTACTAGACGAAATATTCAGATAATTCAAAATCTACTAAATTCTTTAAACGACAGATTGACTCCAAAATTCAAACGGGCGCGGACTACGCTAAGCAAGATGTTTTCTGTACTGATAGTACACGAAATACATTGTGTTAAAACGCGTGGGTGCCGCGATCTCGAATACCCGGAGAATATTCTTTCTCGTCTCTCGTTTCCGTTTTACTCAGTATGAATCTAAACTCAGTCGGGGTTGAGTGTATATTACAATAATTAATATTTCGTGTTATTTTGTAAGAAGTTGTAGAGTTTCGGGTATTCACGATGAAATACCGAGTGCTCTGGGGTGCAACTCTGCTTTATTTTGTAAGCTGTGAACTCGAGACATCTCAAAATAAGGGTAATGAGAGCTTTCAATTCCAATTTCATGAAACAAATTACTTAAAAATACCGACGACAGCGAGAGGCTGTGTTTACCTTTTCGAAAAATACTTGATATAATTTAAAAAATAATAGAAATGATTGTTATTTTTTAAATAATAGTGTCATTTTTATTGTATGGTAAATAGAAACTTGATTGTTTTCTTACTGTAGTAGTAGCATAATTTAAAAAGAATAATATTATCTTCTATGTATATATTTTGTTGTAAATTTATATTGTATATTTATATATAGCTTATATTTAATTTATCATAATTTAATATCATAATAAAATATAACTTTAAAAAACAAACATATAACAATTCACATATTGTATACACACAAAATTATTTACAGTACATATTACAAAATAAATCACTTTTGTATCTAATATTTGATTAAATATGCATTTTCAAATGTAATTTACATTATACAAAAACAAATAATGTAAAATTTTTTCAAATTGTTATATATAAGTGTAATAATTAATAATTTTTAATATAAATTTCTTAATCTTGTTTGTAAGGATTATTGTATAAAAATGCATATGTATAATTTGATGCTAAAATAAACATATATAAATATATTAAATGAATTACCCACCCATCAAAGTGAATGTAAATAATATATTAGCAGAATATAGATTGTAAAAATTATAATATACATATGTATATATAGTGTAAATATTTTAATATACATTGTAAAAATTGATCACAAAAGACGGTCAATGAATAATATCTTTTAGGGAGGATATTAATTTTTCCTACAATATCGATCAAGTATTTTGCTTTATGTATCAGTTTCCACATTGGAACAATAGATATTTATATTTAAATTTACACAATGCTACCATATATGATTATAGCTTACAATTTAGAATCAATGCATAATCGAATAAAGAAAATTATTCATATGATTAATATATCATCGCTTCTATTAATAATTTAATTAATAGAAGTGATGACATCATAGATGTATATAATTTTGTTATATTTTAAAAAATACAAGAGCATTCTTCTGTGGACATTTTAAATTAAATGCATTACGATGAAAGTATGTCATGTATTTTTGTTACTGGCTTTCCTTCCTTTTGTATGTTGTATATAGATTTATAATGTGGCCATGTAAATTATGAAAGCACTGCAGTTAAATTCAGTTCTTCTTTCCTTAGACCATTTTGCATTAAAAAAGAATATAATGATTTTTAGTAATCTCTCATTCATTTTACTAATTTTATGTCCTTTAATTAATTGCAAAAGTAATATATTCTTAATTAATATAAAATCTCAAAACTATGTTTTTAGCAATATCTAATATTTTTATTTTATACACAATATCCCATAACATATTTACAATTTTTCAAATCTTTTGTATACACTTTTAATATATATAATAATACATTACAAATAATTTATATATACCTTATGTATAAATAATTTATTACAATATATAAATTATTATCATTATACATTTTTTGTTATTAAACCTTTATGCAATAATGTAATGCCAAAGCTATAAAAACATATTCTTCATGAATATTACATTCAAGAATTTTATCACTCTCATATTCCCTAAACTATATGCATGTTTCATTATCTTCACTTAAAAAAAAACACAACATATAAGAGAAAACGAGAACAGAAACGCGTCACATTTTTCCGTTCAACGATTAAGGTCGTAATTACAGTAGATTAACATTCGTGCTTGGTACTTACATCTTAACTTCCCGTTACACAGTTTGAGATATATAATATATATTTATAGTGAAACGTTCTATATAATTCTTTAATTGCTGTTCATTGTTGCAAAATTTTAGCGTTACTTTGTTCAGCATCCGTGACAGAGATTGTGTCTAAAATTTAATCTTATATCGCATATTGTCAATACATATTATAATATATATATATATATATATATATTCTACTTTCAACTATATGTAACTAACAAAATCAATAATATTGGCAAATACTTGATAAAGAAATTATTTGGTAACTTTATTTCAAGATATGTAATTAAATTTAAATAATTAAGGGTAAACCAAATTACATAATAAAAATTGTAAAAGATAAACAAGTTAAAAATTCATGAGTTATTATAAATTATTTCATTCAAATTTATTCCTAAACATAATATTTGCAATTATTTCTTACAACTTTTTTTGTTGGAATACATTTTTATCTTTCCTCTGTTTGTATTAATTTATTTTAATTGAAAGTAAATACTTTTAATGATTGCCTGTGATAACATTATATTTTAAAACATTGACCAAGGTTAATTTGAAGAAGTTGATTACTTTGTTATTTAAATTGAATAAGCTTCTGTATTCTTTTGAATTGAAATGAGTTTTTATAAGCGAAACTTACATTTTTAATTAATTGACAAATGTAAAATTTTGTCAATATTTTTATAAATTAAATCCTTGTTTTAAAGTGATTTAAACAATTTCTTTATTAAAAGTAGATCAGTTTATCCATTGTAAGGTAAAAGGCTGAAATTAAAGTAACAGTTTGAAATAAATACAGACATATATGTGATTCTTTTTAATCTCATATCATTTTACATCCTATTGCACAAAATGTAAACGTGACACTGTGCAGGCGGTCAGAATCTTTCGTCCGAGATCTTGGGAAAAATCTATGCAGGCTTATATACGCGTGTATGGAAAGACATACATGCTTATTTTACCCACGTTCATTCTATTTTTACATGCTCTATGCGTATTACTCTGGAAATAAATTAGCTTTACAACATTTCCTTTACAAAAATTAATTCTAGACCTAACCAGTCAAACTACATATTTAGACCATAATAATTAATACACTAATTATAATACACTATATAAATCCAAAACTTGTACACAGAATTTTTGATATAATATACTTTAAATAATATGCCAATTAAATAATTTTAAAAATGTTAAATCATGATTTTTTAGTGCATTTTATTTCCATAATGCAATCCTTTACCAGGAAAATCTAAAATCTAAAACGACAGCTGTGCGGCTGTTCAGTACTACTTTTCAGTATGACATAATCAAGAATAATTGTCGATGGCTCAGCCTCACTAAGCACTTTTTGACGAGACACATTCTGGATGCAAAGTTATCTCAACTTTCATTGCTGAGTAAAATATGCAATTTTGCTGCATAATTTCAAGGAAAGTTAGAGGAATTGAAAATTTAAATAAATTGTTTTTTCATATTAAAGCTGAGTTAGATAAAAGTACAATAGCTTTCCAATTTTTTACTTAAACAGACATTGTTCCTAGTCTTATCAAATTAATTCATCTTTATATTTTTGACTAAAAAATAACGTGTACTATAACATTTTACATACATAGAAAAATCAGTGAAACATACATAATAAAAAGCAATCATATAGAAGTAACAATCTGTAAATATAGAATTCAAAATTGAATATAATAATAAGATTTAAAATCTAATTTTATTTGTAGTAATCAGAAAGTGTGATTACTACAAAAAAACTTAAAATGAAACGATTTTTTAAGAGAAAGTGGGATTTGAAGGCTCAACCTTCGATATGTGAGACCTGCATTCAGGTGCTCTAAGCACCTGAGTTATTAATCATTTATATAGCTCATGTAGTACAAGCTCTAAACAAGTGACAATACCAAAACTAATTATAGTTTTAATTATAAATATATTTATATCATAT
>JABFOW010000532.1:0-11399 GCA_022817725.1 Archaeoteleia sp. ZL-2020 | reverse complement strand
TAGCGAATCTAACGGTAGAATCCTTGTAAATATAAAACTAGATGTAAATGGTTTATTTAAAAAGTAGAAGAGTACACATCAAATGTATAATGCTAGAAAGTTTTTCTGAAAGTAAACGCACATATCTCTTCTACGACAAATATTAACTAAGTTTTTATCTTAAATGGTGATCTGCAAAGATTTCATACCTTAAAATATACAGAAATAACAATAATCTTAAAGAAAAAATTGAATGTATACTGTTATAAGAAAGTGCAAAGTAATTGTGAAATCGAAGTAAAGATAAAGATTAAACTTTTCCTGTACGCCTTGTGCAAATTCGTGCTTTATCTATGTAAATTCTAAACGACTCTAGTGTTAAAAGTAATTCCCCCTCCCGTCGCCCCGTTCCCGATAAGAAAATCCATGATCCTCTTTCCGAAGGGGGATGCCACCCACTCCACATTCGTTCCTAAAAAATATTACCTATCAGTCTTCTGATCCATACCATTTCCATTCTCGTGACCTTATTGTTTGTATAATTAATTTATAGTTATATTTTAAACCAGTATTTTAATTTGTATACTTTAAAGCATTATTGAAATTTGTATCTTTTAAAACATTATTGAAATTTTTATATTTTAAAACATTATTAACATTTGGTTTCAAAAAATTGTATAAGAAAAGAAATTACGATTTCTTTTCCTATTTAATTTTTATTGTATTAGATTTATTTAGATTCTTGAAACCTTAAAACGAAGTTTTATTTTATTATGATTCTAACGTATATTTTGTACAGCATTATTACTTTATTTATCAGTTTATTTTAGTTTAAATTTGTGGCAAAGTATACAGTACGATATGAAAGCGTTAATATCACGTACAATCGCAAAATTTTTCTGTATGCCATTTTTGTTGAATTGTCGCGAACGTACCGGATGACAAACTGCCCAGCCCCCCAGTGTGCTATCGACAAGTCGTCGACTTTTTCGATTTTCAGATTAAACAGATCGAGCATAGTATTTCTCGTCGATAATTCGATACGTGTAGACGCACGGGAACTCGTATTTTACTGTCCATACCAGAAAATCATCTCTCTATTGTATTTTTTATACGTATTGAATTACAGAGTCAATGATATCGTCTTTTTATCCTTTAATAACTAACATGTCAAGTGCACGTAAACTTTATAAGATGCATTATCCACAAAAGATTTACAAATTATAGACGATTATAGTAAACTAACATTTTTATGGAAAACAAATAAAAGTCTTTTTTAAGGCAAAAATGCTTAATTATTTCAAGTTAAATTTACATATCCTAATTGAAAACGGAACAACTTGAATTCCAAAGAGCGTATTGGAATCTCTTATCAAAGACTTTGCTGAACGAGAGTTTAGTATAATATCAATCTCTCTACACAAATTTACATTTTATATAAAAGAAAATATTAAAAGATATACACTAATTTTATCAAAATTTAACTAAATGAATAATAGATTAAAAATGAATATGTATTGTATTACATTAATTAATATTGTGCTATTATAAAATATGCATAAGCGAATTTGCTCTTTATTCCTTTTTAAAAATGTATTCAATTTTGAACAAGAGTCTTCTTTAATTAAATTTTAAACTAATTTAAGTTTTTACATTAGCTCAGCCAACCCTAGTAATAACTGACGTATAAAAATATCACAAGGAACCCCTTAGTGAATATTTAAGGACATGTACTATTATAATAATAAATGTAAATAATTACTTTACATTAGTGTACGTAATTTACATGTTTACGTTGAAAAATAAAGATTAGCGTGTTTTATCAGTATTTCTACGAGTTCACATATAATGCTTGATACATTCCACAAACGTTTGTATTTAATATTCCGAAACACTATCTGAGAAAGTGGATTTTCTGCAATTTTACTGGAATACTTTTTCAAGCTTAAGAAGGCATCTTCATAACTGATATTGTTTTCTAAATTCTATAATTGTGTTTCACCATTTAAGAACAAAATAAGATTACACGTTTCAAAGTAATTTAACAATTTACACAAATCATATTAACTTTAAAATCCATAATAAAATCAAAAATTAAAAATAACTTTTCGGATTACTTTATCAAATATTGTATTACAAGGTCAGTAATAGTATAATAGTTGATTAAAATGACTTTTCATTCGACGCAGTAATAGTTAATTAATAATATGATTGATTCAAAAAAATAATAGATGAAAAACCAAACCGAAAGTGGAAGACTAAGAGAGGAAGAAAAAGAAAAATAATGTCCAATTTAATGGACATGGCAGCGGGTGACTGTTGGAAATGAGGAAAAAGTTTATGTACGTAGCTGCACGTTGGGAGTAAAAAGGATGAAAATGCGAGTAAAAAGCGGCGTAACTCATGGTTTTGGAGACGTGCCGAATATTGATCTTTGTTGGGAGTGAAAGCTCGGTTGTATCCACAACGTCTACCTGTAATCGTGTTACCTTGCCGTCTGGGTCACGTGTACTTTTCAGTATTATCAGAGAAACGGAAGAAACAGCGTTGTTTTTGCGACGAGAAACATTGGGAAATGTTTTGTACATTAGGTGGTTTAACCGCCTGTGAAAACAGAAACGGTTTCGTATCACTTTCTGAAATAAGTAAATGGCCATCAAAACTGAACGGGCATTATATCTATTTGAATTTAAAATGTTTATAGTAGAGGATTACGTTATGTACTTGTGGTAATTTAATTATTTACTTGTGTTAAAATTATTTTCATAATTTATTTAATCATATTAGGAAGCAACATTTAAATAAAAATAACTGATGTTGATTACAGATATGAATTTTGATATTCTTTATACAAAAAATGATATAAGTTTTACGCAATTTTAATAAATAAATCTTGGATTAAGATTACTTTTATTGCAGGGGAAAATGAAATGTTAAAAAAAGTCATAATTACGTTACATGCTTTCGATAAATAATAGTTTGATGTTGTTAATTATTGCCTTGTTGACAGTCATTTCCACCAGTTTTCCTAGCATTACCGTAGTACTTTACAAGCCTTCGTTTTTCGATACTAAATCATCGTTTCGCCTGTCATTCGTCAACATACATTGTCGCTATAATTATAATGCTTACGCATCGTAGACAGATAAAACGTATGACTGTTCGTCATAGTTAACCTAATTACGTCGGGGTGGATAACCGCATGGGAGGCGAGATGTTCAGCTTAGTATCACATAAGTACGTTTATGTCGGTAGATATACTGGCAGACGTTAATACCCTAGCTTCGTGAAGGCGACGATGAAAAATATCAGAATATAGCGCGATATTACCACTAAAAGACGACGGTATTTGTCAAGTAATAACGTACTATATTCATCGGGTTGACGGGGAAAGTAAGGGATGAATATATCCATGAATGTTTTCATTTAATACGAACTCACATTTGTATATAAATAGAATGATATGCATATATAGAACACAATTTTTGAAAGCATTATGAATATAGTAAATTCATACGTAAGGGTTTAATTATTTAAAATATTTTACATGTTTAAAAAATGTCAATAGAACATTAATTAAATAAATCAATTTTATCCTTGGCTTGAGCAATCCTTGACTTACGTTCTGCCATATAAATGAAACGAAATTTTATGTACAATTTAACTTGGATTAATCTTGTCTCAAAAGCCAATTAAATTCATTTATAGATTAACTAATGAGAGACGATTATAAATTTGATAAATATCACTTGTTATTATACAAAATTATTAAATAAATAAGGGTTAATTTACCACTCGCGATTTTAATAAAGTTCTTGTCTAGAGATCAATCATTTCACAAGTTGGATTTTATTCGACATTACTTGTAACTGGAAAAAATCAATACATTTGCTGGAGATCCAAGATAAACATATTGTCTCAATTAGACCTCAAACACAACGTAGCTTTACAAAGTAGCCACCAAAGTAGCCACAATACTATGACACATTTTCATTGATCTGCTCAGGACGCATTTTATTAGTAGTCGTCGTCAATTCTCTCACGAAGGAAATCAGAGTCTGTCGTTGATCCGCTCAAGGGAGTTTTTATTGAAATCTTCGTTATTTTATTCCCGAGAGAATTATCAGAAATGTATATACAAAAGGCAAAATTTTATCTTCTTCATTTCAAGCAATTTCGTATTGACTTCCAAAAATGATATTTTAAAAATCAAGACAATAATTTTGATTCTGTAAATGTAGACAAAAAATGTCACAATTTCATTGTCCTTTTTATCAGTATTACAAGGACTTTGTTATCCGTTTTCAAAAATGCGCTTTGTCGTGCTTGATATTAAGCAGACCTTTAAAAGATGCATTCGACTATATTCTGGTCGTGTTGAATGGCAAGGGTTTTGGCTCGCAGCATGGCTAGAATCTCAGTACGTCGAGTACTTAGTACATCCTGTACGAGAAGTGTTGCCTCTGGCTGGTAGTTTAGCAGGTCTTGGATTACAGATTCACGGTGAGTTTCACGAGAGTACAATAGTTGGGTCGGGCAAATGCTACTTCCGGAACTTGCGGTTTTCTTGCAGCAGATACGGATTTTATCGAACCACGTCAGCTGAGGTCATCGTGTGACAGTTACAGCTTGCATCGATACAAGAAACAAGATTAAAAGTAATGGGCAAATCAGCGAAGAAAGCACGAAACATCTTTACTCTTGTTGTTCAACAATAAAATTGATAAGAAATTACAATACTCCAAATGAAACAAAAATAAAAATGATATGGTACGGAAATGTGGAGCAAGAGCTATTAGATTATGTTAAAAAGTAAATAAATCTAATAATTTAATACACAAAATTTTCAATAATGTACATAATAATAAAAATATAGTTTCTGTCATTCAGACAAAACAATATGTGTTAAATGTACATAATTTTTAAAACTTGCTTCAGGCGCCGCAACTGTCTATCAACAAATGGCAACAAATAATTACTATGAATAACTGTGTCGCCTTCATTTCGCATGAAATCTTAATTCTGCCTGCTGTATGCTAGTCGTTGTTTATTTGTAGAGACCAAAAAACCGACAGAAGACAACTCGACGGGACAGTTTTTTTATTTACCGTCGCTTCAGTTGTAACGAGGAGTTGCAGCATCTAACGAGAAATCCTTTTCAAGTAGCGTAGGACGAAAGGGGAAAGGTTAAGGGTGAAAAGGGGCTTAGCAAAGCATTCCAGCCTCCAGGAAAATTACTGGGAACCCAGTCGGTGGATGCAGCGTGGTCAGAATACCTAGAGCTGGGGTGTATGCACCGTAGAAACATATATTTCCTGCCCAACTTTATTGCTCGGGCGTAGCTTGCTTAAATGAGAACAGATATGATATTCCTTCTTTCAAAATGTTTAACTTCCAATGTATTATTCAATAGTTTTTGTGAAAGTCATAAAAAGTTTCATGAATATTTTAGGGATGCGTATAATTATACCCTAACCACAAGTTTGGATGATCCGACAATATTGTTGTTTTGCTGAATTTAGGTGAATCTGAAATGTTATTTTATCATTACAATAAAATAGTAAAACAATGAATATTATTTTGTGTAATTTAAATACATCATTAAATACATAAAATGTCTCTGGCTCTTTCTCTGAAAACGTATCGATTTGAAAGATAACGGAATGAATGCAGAGCAGCGTACAAAAATCTGAAAATTCTAAAATGCCGAAGGCAAACATCCTTGAACTTAAATTCTTGAGCATTAATGTGAAAGGTCTACAGATCGTGCAAACTGTTTGAAATTAGCATTCTTTACGAATCTAATTATATTTAACTTTTATATGCAATCGTAATAAAATATTCATGTACTCGAGCGGCAAGAAAAATAGCTCTAACGTATTTCTAGGCCCGCTTCTGTGGAACTTCAAGAATGAGAAAAGACATGCTTGAAACAAACTCGGAAAAAGGAAAAACATACTTTATAGATGCTGACGGAAAACCTTAGACTGCCCGGACACTTTTTGTTCGTTTTGGAAAACTTTCTAAGAACTTCAGCTCCTCTTTTTGAAACTGAAGCCAATGCACTTGCTTCAAGTGCAGGACGCGTAAAATCATCTGACGCCGTTACCCACCCGAGTCGATGGACTTTTAGAATATTCTACGATGTATGTCTCTATTTTGTGCATTTTCCTTCCAACAATATCTTCGTCTTGTTCAAAATTTTCCACCGTTATAACTTTAAGTTAAAAAATAACAAAAAAGAAATTTAGGGTAAATTCAGAAAAACACTTGTTCCGGCTCTCTCAAGTACATCCACATGTTAAAGAAAATATTTCCAAGTTTTAGAAAACTAATAAAGTTCATTTAAATATTAATAAGTTAATATTAATAAGTTAAATATTTATGGAAAATATATCGCATATTTTTTAAATTAGTTATCACATTACTTCTGAAATTAATATAATGCAAATTGACCGTTTATTAACTTAATTTATTTTATTTTCTGACTAGTCTTAAAAGATTTTATGAATATTTAGAGGTTGCACGAAAATTGATTTCGTAATTCTCTATCAACAACTATATCAATCGAGTTAAGAGTTATTTAATGAGATTAGTATTGACGTTAAATTATTTTATCAATTCATGAGTAACACTTTTCTAACGCTATAAAAAAACAATTAACGTTCATATGTGCATTCAAATGAGACTTGTCCTGATATTGGATCGTTCGATCAGTACTTTTTCTCATTTCCTTTTTTCATCTGTTCGACAGTTACTAGTGAATGTATATCTATAGGTATTAAAGGATGTTCTTCCCTTCGATATATGCGGCTCCTTCGAGATTGCACAGCATTTATAATGTCCTGACCCACCCCTCACGTTCTAAAAAGTTTTTGAATACTGTTCGATAATGCGTTCGTCGATAATGTACACAGATTTCATGCTAGCTTGTATTATACTAAAAACCCTTCTTTGTAATACAATATTTGCGTTCCCCATTAAACAACGTCTAAATTTGCATTTATTGTACGATTATTACATGTCTATGAAATTTTAAACAACTTGTGATTAACTTTATATTATATATTTTTATTTATTCAGATTCTCTTGTAAAGGTCACAGTTTTGACAATTGTTTTGTACATTTCTGATACACCACCATTTGTTTTAGTTGAATATTTTAAAAATTATTGATCCATAGCCTTTCAACTGGCATTTTCATGAACATGTAAAATTTGCAGCTTCATTTTCATTTTGCTGCAGCAGCCTTCCTTAGCTCCTCTTTACTCGCGAATATTTTGATTTACGTTTACGTACCTAGTAACATAGACGACAGTCTTGCAAGATATATAGTAATTCACCGTTAAGCTTATCCTACCTCGCTTACATAAGACTTGCCATTTATCACGTATCTCTACTCACTTTCCTAAGTAGAATTTCGAGCAAGAGGCACGAAACATATTTACTTGAAGCGCGAAATCCAACGTCATGCACCCTTCCGGACTGGGGAGCAAACCTGTAGGTCCGGAAATGGGATTAGGCACTTTCTCTCTTCCTTCATTTCCGACGTCGTTCGCGATTGCCAGCAGCACGCTGGATAAAAGATGAATCGAGGTCGAGCACATGCTCCAAAATGGAAAATTAAAAAGTAAACAGCCAGCCGTCAAGTATTTTCTCGCACCTCGCGAGGAAAATGGGATGATTTCTTCCTCGTGGAGAAAATGGCAAATGCGAGTGCAAAACTCGAGAAACTTTCGAACATGTGTTCGTGCCAAGATTCGATTAAGCCGCTGTCCAATTCCGAGCTTCGTTATATCTGCCACAAGAGTATGAAAGCTATTATTCGAACTTGCTTCCTCTCGGCGAATAAACGGCTCGTTTCAAGAAGAACAGATAAATCCATTTCACTTTACTTTCAAAGATAGCTGATCTCCTGCGGATTACGGTTTCTTGCAAATTATCCGGAAGTCGTTGGAGTACGTATACGTCAAGCTGGCATAGAGAGGCCTACATAAGTTGAGCTCGCACGACTTAACTACTTGTGATGAATTCAGATCAATTTATTTCATGGCAGGGTTTCATACGTGCAACAGTATGAATTTACAATAATGTTTATATCTAAATTGTATTCACTATGTATGAACTATAATATTTTTGTATTCAAGACATTTACACACATTTGGGTTTTCTTAATTATTCTCGTTAGCGTCGGAATATGGTTTAAAACAAAAACACAACGACCGAACTTAAAACTTTAATTATATTGGACAAATCAACGTGACACATTAATTAAGATTTTTTGTATTCCACTCTTGCTTATGTACCTCTTCTGTATTCAAAGGCATATACTCTGAATTTGATATCATCAGTTCAATTCGTTAAAGAAATTAAATTTCAAGTAATTTCTGTTGAACTTTAAGACGGCATTGTAAAGTTTTATTAGGTCATAAGTAAATTTAAACTCCTAGAATATCAATAGAAAATTTCAAAAGGAATATTATTAGGTTGTTATAATTTAGCTACATAAGGAAAATAGTAAAATAGTTTCTGGAAAGATATCTCAATAATTTTCAATATTATGCTGTAATACATATTCATTGCATAGCAACTAATCTTACAACTATATTCGTTATGCGTGTTACAGAAACACTTCTCGTTAATAGAGTGATCGAAATTAGGTAAAATTCAATAGGATGTAGATTACACCAGGCGGTAAACTATTAGCATAAATTACGTCCACTTAAGCGTCTGTCTCGGCTGGTTTTCGTTCAAACGGATAACTATATACAATTATTATATCGTCGGCAAAACTGAAGTGACATATATATAAGCTTAAATTTGAAAAATGTTATAAAGTATTTCCTTATCTAATACGTTTGAAGCAATAATTTAAAATTAATTCGTTAACTTTTCAAAGCTTTTAATTAAATTGTTACTTTATTTACTGTACATATTGAATTAATCAAACCAATAGATTGTACATTAACTGTAATATTACAGAGTAAAGTACAAGTTAGCAAATAATCAATATGATATCAATATTTAATTTACCTCCGCAGAGAATTCAGTGAAATATATAAGTCTGAACTGTCGGAATGCTACAGCATCAGCATAATAAATATATATATATATAAATAGTTGCAAAATCACCATTATTTGTTATTGAGGATAATTTCCCTATTTCTTACGTCTTTTTATTGTCAATGAAATAATAGAAATGAAATAATAGAAGTTTTCGATGTTTCGCAACATACTAAAAAATCCATACTAAAAATCCTTTGAGAGTATTGCGACGAAACTTAAAGAGGTCATGATTATCTAATAAATCACAAATTATTTGTACAAAATAAAAACGTTGTTCTTATTTTTTCTTCTTAAAAATAATTTTCTTCCACATTTTTTCAGTTTGCCCTCGAATATAAAATCAATACTTTTGTTACAAATATTTACTAACAAGCACAGGTATGAAATTGAAAAGTTGATGATCATGTTATGCTGTTTGTACATGAGTTTATGAAACAACCGAACTGAAGAGAATGTAAAACTTTTAAAACAATACCACAACAATAATTCCACATAGAAAAAACAAAACAAAAAGAAAAAGATTGTCGGCAATAGGCTGAAAAGTTCGTAATATACGGACAGACGGAATTTTTATCTACAATAGACACAATTTTTCTGCTCCAGAGAATCAGATAGCAAAAGTAGAACCGTACATTGACTATTCGAAACAAGCTATTCTCTGGAGTAGACATACGTTGTATATTGTAGACAATATTTGTATCTGTCCGTATTTGACAACCTTTGCTGTCTATTCCAGACATTCTTTTTTTCCAGTACACAGCTAATCATATATCCCGGCATGCTTTTTACTGTACCGCTTGCAAGTAGCTCGTTGTATCAGTTGCTCGTGAAGAATCGAGCGTAGATACTTCAACTAAAAGTTCCAAAATGGCGGGAAAAAGCTCTTAAAGGCGGAAGCAAGGCCGTTGCACGACGAAGGCTTCTTTCCAGCTCAATCGAACGCGAAGTCGGTATTAACTGAAACGAGCTGCCAACACTTTACGTGTTACGTATTTTGAGCTCATTGTTCTTATTATTGGATTATTATTTATCGCCGTCTGGTATATTGTGTAGTACAGAGAAACTTTTTCTAGTAGTAGAAAGTAACTTTTTCTCAACAAAATTACACAGATAAATGTCGTTATGATAGATTTTTCTTTTACAATACAACGTTTGCATATAACATTTATTATTAACGATCAATAAAAACGAGGAAAATCAAGTTATGTATACAGGTAACGCGAATGCTAAGTTTGACAAATACGCTTACTTATCTGGAAATTCCGATTCAGTTACCCACTACTAAATATAAACTCGTTATTTCCTTACAAGTTTCAATATAATTAGATCACGGTATCCATGCTTTCATAACAATGGAATCTGTTGCGGTATTGCACATCGTGTGGTTTTAAATTCAAACACAATATACGTATTCACAAATGTTTAACGAAGTTTTGTAAGCGAAGAGTTATTAATGTAATTTGCGTTGAAAATGGTGATATAAATATCCTATTATGTTCATATGAATTGTTATTTAATTTTTAGTTATGAATAATATGGATGGAATATACTTATAATATGTATAAATAATTTCTACCAGGAATCTCCCCACTTTAAATCGTTTACAAACTAAATTGATTATTTCCAAATATTTATTTTGCGTCCGACACATGTTCCTTCAAAGACTACTCAAACTCGAATAGTTCTAGTAGCCACACATCTGTAACAAATATCATGAATAAAATAATGTTTCTAAATCCTGAAACATGTGTATTTAAACATTTACTACAAAATATATGTATTATTTTTTACAACCATTATTCGCCATTAATGTGGGTGTGGACTTAATAACATTAATTCACGAGGGGTTTCACATAAAATTAATCGTGAATATCGTTTACTTGTTCGAATTGCGTGTAACTTATAAGTCTTGCCAAACTATTTTATTTCTCTCATGAGAAAGCTACTCACTTAAGCGTATAAAAGAAACGCGATAGGAAGTTACCTGAAACGAAAACGTCGAAGATAAGGCAATCGAGCAAAAAATAATCGTCTTTCTTGAAGGTGCCTCTTTGCATTGCAAACCGTATGACGTATAAAATGCATAAAGTTGTATAATTTGCTTTCAAGCATATTTTAGTATTTGTACCAAATGTATGATATATATATATATATATGTATGATATATTATAGCAACATTTTTTAATTATAAATATTATTCTTATATTTCTCACAATGTTTATGAGATTACCCAGTGATATACAATTGTTACTTTGCGAAGTATTGAATGTATTAAAAGTTTTAATATAACATTGAAATAAATGTTTCAAAACTATTATATATTTAGAAAAATAATTGAGCATAAAATAAAAATCA
>JABFOW010000531.1:0-11399 GCA_022817725.1 Archaeoteleia sp. ZL-2020 | reverse complement strand
GTGGAGAAATATGCTTACCTTAACTCATCCCAAGTGAAAAGAAATTCATTTACTCAATTAAAATTTCAAATTGAAATTATATAGTTACAGCGTATCTAATGCGTGATAAACTAGTGCACTAATTATTTTAAAAAAAAAATTATTTAAAAGTTAGAATTTAGATATATTATTTACAATTAGTATCTTTATATATTTCCTCAAGAATAAGATAAATATATATAATGATCATTGCTATTGTAACGAATTATTTATTACTTAATTAAACAATTGAAATCTATTGTAGTGCATACAATTCGCCGTTTCGTTTGTATGAATTGATTCAGAAGTAAATGAACTATCTAATGTCTATGTGTAATGAACTATCACTAATGTCTTATTTGTTTAACTCGGCTGCATTTTACATGTCAAATTCTGAATTCTATTTAAAGACAGCTTTTCTGGCTTGTGTTTCAGTTATGACTTGAGAGGCAAGTACTTGGAGAAAGCTTCGCATTGGAAGGGCGAATATCTCAACGACCGAGCATTCTTCAGAACTGCCACTGAGCCAGCGTCCTTGAACATTAACCATGTCGACGAGAAAGATGAGGGCGAATACAAGTGTAGGGTGGATTTCGTAAAGAGTCCCACGCGAAATTATAGGATTCAGTTAATTGTGATCGGTACGTTATTCTATTCACAAGTTTTACTATTTCATCACGATCATACTTAACTATCATACAACAATTGATAATACAAATTTCAACATGAATTCTAAATAATTTTTAAAATAAATATGTCATCTAATTAATTGTATATATATATATATATGGGTCTCTTTTCCCACAAACGATATGGATCTTAAAAATAATTTACTTCTCTTTCACACCATTCTGTACATTAAAATCACGTCAAAACTATAATATACTTCATATAAATCATCATAGTTGAGGATATGAATATTTAAATAATTAAAATCCAAATTTTCAAGATAGTAGTAATAATAAAATGATTGACTAGTAAATTTAATGTTAGATATTTAACCAGTCGTCAAAATTACATTATACTATTGATTATAATAATATCAAAAAGGAATTCTTGTAATATAGTTCTTTTAATGAGCAATTAAAATCGGTTTTAATAAAACTGGAGTCATCAATTGGTTATTCACCACAGTAAACTGTCGTATTATCATACACAATTTCCTGGATTCAAAGGTGGATGTAGATCGCAGAATGTTTCTATTAACACAGTAACACAACGCGTCAGAAAGTGGAACACATCAATACCTGCTTTAAATTGAACCATTAATTTCTACGTTACAAGAGGTTGAAGCGTAAAATCTCAACATTACTTTTCCAGTACATTAGACAGCTCTTCTCGTTCCTCGTCATCCACGTGCAATCCATCTCCCTTTTGCTGTATTTTTCACTACAACTACTTACCGATTTCTCTTTCTTTTTTTATATCTCGTCCTACTATAGGTTTGCAATTCGCGATGAACAGATTCAATGCTAAACTAAATTATCCATGAATAAATCTCATACAACCCTTCACCTCAACTCGTTATGGTGCCTTTTATTTGGTTTTCAGCGTCGCTCCGAACATCTTCTTTGAATTCACGTCAATCGAATTCTCGTGCTTAAACGAACTTCAAAGATTATTGAAATCAGCTTTTCTCGTATCGATACCAGCTTCTCACTCTATTTCCGACGATTAATTTTATGTCGTAAATTCTGCTTCAACTTTTCCTATAAATTTAATGACACTTTTGCGTAACAGAAGTCTGTACAGAATTTTAATTTATCTTTATGTCAAGAAGCTTAGTTGAAAATCAACATATCTGAACGAATGAACTTATAAGCAGAAAGATTTATACGTATATGCCATGTGTATACTCCTACTAAATGTAGAGCACATATTCAGAGGAGACAGTTATTATTTAAAAATCGCATATTAAATTAATATGACGAAGTATATATGCATGCATGAATTATGAAGGCTTGTTTACCATTTTATTTAAATATCTTTTATTCAACAAATGCAGTCCAAATAATGTGCCCAAGGTTGGTGCATTTAATCTGTTTCACTCAACTTGCAGTAATTATAATTATTACTCCAGAAAGAAATATTACATTTAAAGTACTACATGACAATACATTTCAAACCATCCTTTTCTTACAAAACAATAATTTCAGCAATTATTGTCTCATTAATTAAATATAAGTATTAACATTAAAAGCTCGTGGAACTTTATCATTTCAAATTTGAAAACACGTTCAAATACGAATTACTGAGTTGATTTTTATTTTTAAACTAACATTACGTTGTGAATTTACTTTTTTTTAAAAAATGTCAATCTCAAATGAATATTAAATAACTTTTTCTGGAAGAAATTATAGTTTAAATGACTTCATTATTCTGAAAGGTTTGGTAGATAAATAATTTCCTTCAAGATTGAACACTTTACATATTACCATTTTCTTCGTCAGCAAGAAATACATAAAGTACAATCTTTTGAATTATGCAAGCTTCCGTTGACTAAATGGAAGGAAAGGCAACGAAATGTTATAACAACACATTTTTGGCGGAAGAATTTAATTTGATATCGAATCGGCGTGAATCTAATCGAAACACATTAAATCATTTGGCTCTTTTTATTCCACTCGTCGCTGTTTATACTGCGTTGTACTTTTCCCACAGCTTCTTATATTTTTCGTCCTCGCAGTGTTTTCTGTGTTATTTTTCACTCTTCGTCAATCCTCTCAGCTCTTAACAAACCTTCGAGCCCTTTACGGCGCACTCAAGAAGCTTTTCATAAAAAAACTCGTTATTTTACCAGACTTAGGGGAGGTATCAAAATATCCCTCGTTTTTGCATAATTCTTATTTATACAATTAATTTACATTAACAAAAGTTTAAGTACAACGTGTTTTTGCAAACAATACGAATATTGATGTTTTGTATGAATAAACCGCATTCCACATTGGTACTTATTGACAAAAAACAATTTATAATTACTGAAATCAATTAAAAATGTATACAAAACTTTGTCAATAAAGAAACCGTAACACAAAAACTAAGGAAACGTTGATTAAATCTTTTCGATTAAGTAAAATTTATTAATAAGTAAAATAATTAAACCATAACTTTAGGTACATTCAATAATTAGATTTTACGATGAATTAAGGTATTAATGAATTTATAACTTTCATTAAAAACTGCTTATTTTATACTTTCTAACCCAGTTGGCGATCTTCCTTGTCAAATGTACTTAAGGACATTGTAAATTATGAAACCGTGTATCTAAAATCTAGAAAAAAATAGTTTTTATAATACACCAATATGTAGAATAACATTATTTGTTTTAAACCTTAATAGACAAACTTCCTTTAAATTATAATAAACTAGAATGGTATAAATAAATCTTATTCATATACATTGTCTTACGTCTTAGTAAGTCTAAACGTAGCAAGCAGCAAAGGACCAATGATGAAACAGTAAGTTCTGTCTCATCAAAAACCTTTAATGTTTTTAGACCTCACATTTCACGTGACAGAACACGTGTTATTTATGAGACGTTGTTGACCGACTGAAATTAAAAGAGGAAATAAAGGGTTTGACTGACAAAAGTATGACACATAAAATTTGAATGAACAATAAACAAAATATATTCAAAAAAAGAAATTATACATAAAAAAGACGGATAGAAAAGGCCGCGGTTAATACTAACATACACATTCTGATTCTACGGGAAGGTTTAAATTTAACCACAATGTGGCAGACATAAACAATGGGGCTTATCAAACTGAAATGATACAAGTTAAAATTCAGTTAATACACATGAATCATTTACACACATGCAACCATACCTACAATACAAGTAATACTGATCATACAAGAACAATATCAATACATAAAAAATACAAGAGACTACAATGGAAAAAGGTTATACAATATTTATGGGGATAGGAAAAATGTGATTAATGAGCAGGGCCCTTGATACTATCTTTTTATATGAATTATAAAAAACACTATTTCGGTAATTTTCGAATAGCCCTGTCGCGCAAAGAGAAAGAGGGGCGGGGTGGAGCATAAAGATCACTGAGGTCCCCGAATATCTCGTCTAACTTCCTCTTTGTTTTTTGTGCTCTTATGAGCGCTTCATTTATTGTTTCTTTGGGAGGGTTTTTAAACGGGGAAGGGACCGGTGAATGCACATTAATTGTCCTCTGGCCTTCGGGGGGAAGAATAAATGCGAATTCAGCGTCCCTTTCTGAATTCTTATGGAATTCTAATAACCTGCTCGCTACTGAGGGACCCTGCCTGGGCTCTATTTCATTTAATTTGGGTTCAAAACTAGTGACGTTTGCTACTAAGCGTTCGAGTTTAAAAATATCTTTATTAAAATTGAAGTGTCCCTTAGAGTTGCTACGCGAGGGTATTAGGGACGTATCAACGCCTTGACTTTCCAGGAAGGTCTTTCCTCTAGCAATTTCCTTTTTAGCTACTGGCCACACTAAAATATAATATACGTATTATCATATACATGTATAAATGTACATATGCGTAAAACGAAAAAAGGGGAAGAATGACGCGATACTTACTTTTTATGTTAGAATAAAAATCTATTTCAATTTTCCGATAAATCCTTATTAAAACAGGTCCGATCAAAATAACGATTCTCACTCGAATATTTCTTGTGTTTTGTAAATTCAAGTTCTACAAATTAAACTTTCAACTAATTCGACAAATTTCAATCTTTTAACTTTTAAACCTTTACAAATTAAACTTCTCAACTTCAGAACTTCCTCAAACCTCAACCTTTCTCAATACAATATTTCTTAATTCTCCGGAATACAACTTTTCCAAGTCGCAACAAACAAGTGAGTTGATGTGTCTACACAACTATCAAACGCTTGTTTATTACAACTTTTCTTGCGGAAAAGCAGACAAGGAAATGTTCCCAACGGATTCTTTTTCCTTGTCTTAGGGCCAAACGAGTTCGTGTCTACCACAGCTGAACTCGGACAAATTCTTAAGGAAAAAATATTGTGTTTTCTGAAACTAGGTGTAAGCTTTATATACAAAAATCTCAGTAGGTCAATGGCTAAAAACTAGTGGGGATATAGCAAAGCAAAACTGGGGGTGATCGGGACAGTTCGGGCGGGTCTTTTTGTAATTTCTTAAATAACTAATAGGTCCTAATATTATTAAAAAGTTATGAAAGGAATGATTACTGATTCTTTAAAACATGTTATTTGAAAAAAGGGTTACTGTTCTAACGTGATTTTTAAACAAATCACGTTAATTAATTTCAATCAGTAATTATTCCTGTTATTTCATTTAAAATCTTATTTATTTATATTTCAGAGTGTGTCATAAACAATTAGGGAAACCTTTATAATATTTTTTATAGATATTATTATTAAAAAATGAAGTTAATAATTATTATAATGTTTTTTGCACATAAGACGAGTTCTCTGTGGGCTATTGTATCTGAAAGGGTCTCAAAAGTCTTGTCTTTTAGTTCTCTATATTTATATAAATTAAAAGGAGAAAATTATAAACATTTTTCTTGAATTATTAAATTAAAAGTGAAAGGCAAAAAGAGCTTTGTTGGTTGTGATGTTATTTTTAAGGCCGTAAATCTTTTTAGAGTCCTTGAAACTTAGCTTGAGTAGTGCAAGTGAAAATCTGGACTCGGTGTCATAAATTTGCTAGTTTATGACCCTTGTCTGAAAAAAAGAACTTGTGTTCAAAAGTGTTTCGTCATACGTTAATTTTTAGACGTCACCCTATTTGTTTACTTAACTATCTGAAAAATGACTCAGCTCGTTACACTTCCCCCCCTTTTTTTGTCAAAATTATGAAGGAATTTTGACACAAACCAAAAAAAAAGGGATGAGCTGGCCTTGTAAATGCGCATCTAAAAATAATACAATATGTTTTTTAGAATATAAACTAGACATGAAGAGAAATGGGTATACATTTATATATATAAAAAATTTATAATAATAGAAAGAAATAATTCGCACGGTGTAAAATTACTTCACACATCTAGTCCAAAAGTGCGCTCCGTTGATGGGCGTGATGTTGAAATGGCTGGATACATTCCTTGGTCATTTTTGTTGGTTACGACTTTGATGGTGGGAGCGGGGCGAAGGGGTTGATTCCTTTCTGGATCAACATGGCTCTCGTTCGTGCTTATCGATGGTGCAGAGGGTGGAGGGTCATCCTTGTCATCCTGCACACTGGTCATCTCGGTGTCCGTGTCTCTGGGTCCTCTGCTTAAATGCAACAATAAGTTTGTGATCGAACTCCAAATAGAGCCGAACAAAAATATTGACCAGCCGTATACTTGATGTAATGCATAGGCCTGCACTAAGGTATCCAATACCATTTTTATTAGTTGGTATAGGACCCAGATGCCATAAAATCCGGCGCTTATTATTCCGAAGCGTGTCAAGCCGCTCCAAAGCGAGTCCCAGTATGATTCGAATATCCTGGATATTGATTCCTCGTCCAGCATGTTAACCAATGATATACGGGGGTCCTTGGTGTCTTGTCCAGTGGTTCCACGGGCGATAGTGTTGAGTATGGCGGTCCTCTCGGCGGGGAACATAATGTGTTCTCGTAGTTTTTCCAAGTCGGCCGACGAATAGATCCCGCTTCGTGCCAAATATTTCGGGCTAGTATATGTCCATGTGGGTCGTGACATTGGTGTTATTATTATCGGTGCACCTCCGCTTAAATCGGTAGCGTTTGGAGAAAACTTGTACCACTTTCCATCAATATTATACATTGAAGGTAGGAAAGGGTTACAGTTTGTCTGCGTACCTGTTGCGGTAATGATGCGGGTTTTTGGTGTCAGGAATTCGGATTGATTATTCCTTTTCACAGGTAGCTCCACGTAACACTCTTGGGTGTTACGGACAGCAACTTCCACGGCTACACATTTAATTATGTGGACTACTTCTCCAGCGATGACTGCCATGTATCCGGGTCCCTTCATCAGGTGGTAGGCAAATTCATAAGGCGATTGTACCGCTGTTACGAGTGCATTTTGCAACACTCGTTTCTCCAATTCGCATCTTTGCTCCAATACATCGCGATAGAGGTCGACAAATTGTTTCCTCACAAATTTCTCGAAGTATACAAATTTGGAATTCACATACGTCATGAGGTCCATGTTTTCCACTATCGTCATTGGTTTTCCTACACCAGGTGTGCGTGGGGTATTCTCGTATATAACCAGTTTGGGGTGTTCAGTGGTTATTATCTTCTGTCCACAGACGTGTTCTAAACCGGTAGCAGCTATGGCAAAGGTTATCTCGTTTGATGCTAACGAGTAGATGGCTTGGTTTTTTGTCCATATTTTTGTGGCTTTGCCATTGTATAGAATTCCGTAATTTTTAAATTTGCATTCGTTGGGAGGGAATACATCCCAAAATGTTGGTCCGCCTTCCCGGTCGTCACATTGCTGCTTAGAATATTGGCATACCTGCCCTGAGGGTAACCGTACCTCGCCATGGGCCATGTGGACTGATACGTAGTAGTCCTGGACGGTCACTTCTACCTGAGCCTGTACTACCACATTATCCCAGCTACCGTATGGGTCCGAATAAGATACTCCTGTACAGGTGCCGTCGTTTTTTAGACTTCCCGCGATTGTTAGACTTTTAGTGGTCGAACTATTTCCCGTGATGCCCGTAATTAACCCTTTGTCACCGACGTGTAATACTCCTACTAGATGCAAGTGATCGCATTGGCGTCTTGTTATGGGTTCGAGGTAGACTGCGAACCCTTGCAGAACAGCCGATGTGTGCGAATGCATCCCACAGTAACTAACAACCCTCTCAACGCGAATCTTGCATTGAATTACGTTGATACTTTCGTATTCAAGCCTTTGTAACAGCCGAATATCTACTTCTTTAGTGGTGACATTTTCTGTGGGTATGTCACATTCTCCAATCTCTAGCAAGGACAGTGTTGTTAAATTTAGGGATGGTGCCCCACAATCGTAACCAACGAGACCGCTGCAGGTGGCGATCCCCGCGATGACGAAGATGGCTATACCCCAAGGTAGTTGCAGCTGCATCCTGTCCTTCTTTTTCCTTCTCTACATTTATAATACAACAACAACAAAAATTGTTTTACGACAAGAAAAGACAAAAATTGTACATAAAGAATTGTAGACAAGAATTGTACATAAATTTACAAAATATAAAAAATTCTTAAAAATGATAAAATAAATTTTTCCTACAATGATACGGTGGAGGTCTTAGTCTTAATGACATTAATGGTGGTGGCTTCCTTCCGCCATCAATCTCTCGCGGGCATTCATCCGTAGACAGATCAGATATTGGAGGATTGTATTGAACCATGCCAGATGCCTGGTGCATTCTGTGGCATGTTTCACGCGGACTCTGGGCTAGGCCGCTCCCATGTGCTCCCGGCGAAATATGCCTACTGCGGGATCGCTTTGACCACACAGGAAGAGCTTTGCAAGGGTCTCTGGTTCTGCGACCGCGTGATTCTACGTTAGCTCTATCGAAATCGAAATCCCTTTTTTCAGCCATCTCGGAAGCAAGATTATGTTGCCGAAAATGGCGGCTCTTTTCTCGGCCTTCGATTTATCATGATAGGTATTGTACAGATTCCAATGTACTAACTGTAAAGCTATCTTTGACCTCCTGTCATCCTCTCCAGAGGGAATAATATTCATTATAGCCTAAGAATGGTTAAACATATAATGTTAGTAAGATTCTACTTGCATATGTACATTTTCAAAAATAAAGGGATGGATTATTTTTACTTGTCCTATTACTAGCTTTCCCTCCGTATCACGCAAAAGGTATCCTGGTATTTATGGTTTTTCTTTTTATTAATAACTACATTCTTCATTTATTATATTAAACTTCTTATTCCATTTTATTCGTTATTTTTATGAAATTCTCTCTCTTATTTTTGTTTAAACCTCAATAAATTTAATACCAAAGTAACAGTTCGTTTTGCTTTTCCTTTTCTCTTTAATCATGAATATTTTTCTTTCTTCACTAACCACAGTAATGAACACACAGTTCGTATAATATTTTGCACAATTTCTCCCCTTTTGTTTTTTTTTAAATTCGCTACACATGACCTCTCTCAAAGGATGGCCCGCGTCCCCCCTTTCCTTTTTTGAGGAGTAAAAATATGGGTACGTAGTCCCACTTGTTGGGTGACTCGCCCTTAAAAATAAATCCATCTCTTTTTAAAACATACTCTTGAGTTTTGATTTTTAAAAACAAGTCCGTTACATAGTAACTTAATCCCTAAGCAACATGTTCGTTTTTAAATACCAACCAATTACGTCTCAAAATAAACATACGATACCGATTCAACTTTAGAATGCAATAAGCTAATTCTTCTATACCAATTTAATTTCCGTCTCAAAAATATAACCAATCTAATGTTACGTCTTAGCAATAACGCAACATGCAGCAAAGGACCAATGATGAAACAGCAAGTTCTGTTTCATCAAAAACCCTTGTATTTTCTAGACCTCAAATTTCACGTGACAGAATACGTGTTAGGGATGAGACGTTGTTGACCGACTGAAATTAAAAGAGGAAATAAAGGTTTGTCTCACAAAATTACGACACATAATATTTAAATGAACAATAAAATAAAATATATTCTAGTAAAAGGAAATTTACACATAAAAAAGACGGATAGAAAAGACCGCGGTTAATATTAGCATACTCATTCTGATTCTACGGGAGGGTTTAAATTTAACCACAATGTGGCAGACATAAACAATGGGACTTATCAACTGAAATGATATAAAATAAAAATGCAATTATTACACATGAATTATGTACACACACATGCAACCATACCAACAATATAACGATACAAGGATTAATACAAATAACAAACAAATACAAATAAAAGGGGGTTCTAACGGTTACTTAAATCTAGACAAGTTATATGAAATCATTATTATTGTTATTAGTCTGAAAGTTTTAGTCTAAATTATCTCTTTAGACCTGACCGCGAGAACAACGAGCGAGCGCGAGGGGGTCGGTCATGTAGATCGGAGATATCTCCCAATACTTCCTTGACCTTTCGCTTTTTCCTCTCTGTTCTAGCTAAAACTTCTTCGGTGCTTTCCGTGGGACGCTGTAAGAGCGCGGTAGGAACGGGCGGAGGTAAATCTATTACTCTTAAATGAGGAGGGGGGAGGGTAAATGCGAACTCTGAGTCGCGGGGGGTATCTTTGTATTTTTCTAGCAATCTGCTAGCTACTGAGGGACCCTGTCTGGGCTCTATCTCATTCAATATGGGTTTGAAAGTAGTGATGTTAGCTACTATACGCTCTAATTTGAGTATATCTCTGTTGTAATTAAAATGACCCTTAGAATTACTTCGCGAGGGTATCAGAGACGTATCTACGCCTTGACTTTCTAGAAAGGCTTTACCTCTGGCGATTTCTGTTTTTGCTACCGGCCACACTAAAATGAAGTATACGTATTGTTAATAAAGGTCAAGATGTACATATGCATAAAACCAGTGAAAAGAGAAAATGATGCGATACTTACTTTTATATTTAGAATATCAATCTAATCTTTCAGATGAATCTTCAATAAACGGGCTGATCAAAATTTATTCACTTATTTCCTGATTCAATTCTGTTATGATCAACCGTATGCAATACAATTATTAATCCAGATTAAATGAAAAATCTATTCCTTTTTTAGCAATCCTTTTTACGATTAACTTCTTACAACTTTTAGCTCCTCAACTTTAATTTCTCAAATTCAATTTCTCAACTTTAATTTCTCAAATTCAATTTCTCAACTTTAATTTCTCAAAATCACGGAGTACGACTTTCCAAGTTGTAATAAACAAGTGGATTGACGTGCCTACGCAACTATCAAACGCTTGTTTATTATAACTTTTCTTACGGAAAAGCAGACAAGGAAATGTTCCCAACGGATTCTTTTTCCTTGTCCTAGGGACCAACGAGTTCGTGTCTTGCACAGCTGAACTCGGACAAAAAATTCGTAAAGAAAAATATTGTAACTTTCAGGAATATGTGTCAAGCCTTATATACAAAAATCTCAGTAGGTCAATGGCTAAAAATTAAGTGGGGATATAGCAAAGCAAACTGGGGGTGATCGGGACAGTTCGGGATGGTCTTTTCGTAATTTCTTAAATAACTAATAGGTCTAAATATTATTAAAAAGTTATGAAAGGAATGATTACTGATTCTTTAAAACATGTTATTTGAAAAAAGGGTTACTGTTCCGACGTGATTTTTAAGCAAATCACGTTAATTAATTTCAATCAGTAATTATTCCTGTTATTTCATATAAAATCTTATTTATTTATACTTCAGAGTGTGTCATAAACAATTAGGGAAACCTTTATAATAT
>JABFOW010000530.1:0-11402 GCA_022817725.1 Archaeoteleia sp. ZL-2020 | reverse complement strand
ACTTGCAAGCATTATGGGTAACATGTTACCGGATGTTCCAATTAGGGAAATTTTTAGTTACCTTTCTAAGCGGGATTTCAAAAAATTATGCATTGATTATTAAAATGAGTCCCTAATTACTGATCGGTGATGAAGTTTGGTGATACTTTCATCTCTCTATATACATATTACACGTGACTATAAAAATAAGCTAGGCCAAGAAACAGCTACAATTTTTAGGTACAGTGCACAAATAACTGTCTTAAAGTTCCGTAACTATATTTTTGAGCCATTAACCTTTCTTTCAGTGTATTGTACATAAATGTTTTGTCACGACATATTCTACTTCATATGTTGTTTCATGTTTGTTAAGAAACTAATTGTCTTTATTTCCATAATAAATTTTTTTTCGTATTCTCAATGATACATTATAAACTCTTAATTAGTATACTTTATTTAGAAACTTTATTTCTTAATTTTATGATCGTTATAATTTGTGTATTTGCATTTGTGATTTTAAAATAAAACTTTTCTTTATTTTATAAATACAGTCCACTTCTTAGTTATTTATTTTGTACCAGCTCCCGCTCGTTATTTAGGTCTATTAAAACGACTCTATCTCGAACGATGTTTCTTAAATAAATGTAATTTACTCACATTCATAGAGTATTTTTCATTTCCTACCCGCTATTGTAAATTGCATTATTTTATACTATTTGACAAATCAAATTACGAATGGAGAAATGCAATTCGGTAAAAGTTCCTGAAACGTATCGCTAATTTTTCGACATGCCGGATATGTTATACCAATTATACCTTTTTTTCGTACCTAACGAGAAAAATTGTTCACCCAATTGTATTGTTTTTAAGTTTTGAAAAATTTAAATTCCTGTTAATTGCAAACAATTGAATTTGTATATAACAGTTTCGTTAAAAAATTCATATCTTCTGTCCTACTACTTCAAAATTATAAATGAATAAAGTTATACACGTGTGAATGAGAACATGATTGTTAATTATTGAATTACCATTTAATTTCATTACAAAAAAGGACCAATGTTAGACGAAATATCAATAGTGTGCCTATGGAAAGAATAAAAAATGTATGTGTCATCCTTGTATGGCATTTAAGATACTCTGCTCATTGATGTGAATCCTGGCAAGTAAAAGCCTCAAGAAAGGTGCCCTGGCGCTTCACGAGGCATGCATGCGTGAAGGCGCCGGGGGAAGCTACCCTTCACACGCGTGCCGTTTGGCCAGCGTCGCTCTGCTAAAAGAATTCTCTCTTTCATCGTCTTTCGGAATTCCTTCGTCATGTTCAATCCGAACTCGCGAAATCCGCCTGGACGTCGCGCACGTCAATCTTTACACCGACTGCACGCTGCATACTTATTTTCCGAATTTACATAATTATTCAAAATGGGTAAATGTAATAAATTAAACATCGAATTCGTCTCGTTTGACTAGTTTTTTCGATGAATATAATCATTTTAACAAGTGAGTCTGGATTCTATCAAGGAAATGTTACGTATCGACGAGGATTCCTACATTACCGACCATAACTTGAGAACAAATGTCATTGTGTAACCGATAATTTTAAATGAATATCAGACACATATTCTAGAAACAAAAGTGCACGTTTCTGCGTCGTTAAAATATTTGTTTGAAGCATAATAAACGCGTGATTTGAAAACTGGCATATACCAGCGACTTCAAACTTTACAAGTTTTCAAATCACGCATTTATTAAGCCTCAGAAATGTATTTTAAACATTGCAAAGTGTTCCCAAATGTTTCTAGAATATGTGTCTGGTGTTAATTCGTGTATATTTATCGTAATCACTTGCAAATGGTGTATATAAGTCATTGCCACGTACCGGTCGATAATATGGGAATCCATTATCGGTATCAGACATCCTTATAAGTTACAAATACATAATTTCTTTATTTTCAACATTATTTCTCGATCTTTTGTACCTTATTATTAATGATTGCTGGGGAGCACATTTCCCGAAAGATTAAAAAACGATTAAACGATTTTGACTACAATCCATTTTTCTTAGCAAATTGAATTTTGCCGCGTCATCGCGTCGTTGGGGAAAAATGGAGGAGAAAAAATTAGGGTTCAGCGTGTACGTATGAAAAATAGTATGGGAATGAGAAATAGTTGACGGTGGTGGCGTAATATCGTCCTCTCGAATCAGGAGTGCGAGGCGCGCGGTCGAGGAAGCGGAGAGTCATGATATTCAAATGAAATACTTTTAAAGCCAGCAGAACGGCCGGATAGCGCGGATTCGTCTCGCGCGGGGAGCCACGATACCGTCGGGATGATTCGTCTGAGAGTAGTTTGAAATCCTTGAGCTTAATAACTTTTCAGAGTTCCAACGTAAATGCGTCGCGAAAGGGTCCGCGAGACGAGACGAGCAAAGATTGTACGGATAAAGGCAGTGCCCGCGAATCTTGTGCTCTTCCTCTTACCTAATCGCTGATTCGATGGAAGGATGAAAAAATGGTTAAATTGGCGTCAAAAATGAAAAAATATCGGAAGAAATACACTTACTACGCCACTTATAATTCAAAGAAAATTACTAATATAAGTAATAGACGAGGCGAACAGGCACTTGCACACATTATGGGTAACATGTTACCAGATGTTACAATTAGGGAAATTTTTAGTTATCTTTCTAAGCCGGATATCTAAAAATGCCTTGATTATTAAAATGAGTCCTTAATTACTGATCGGTGATAAAGTTTGGTGATACTTTTATCTCTCTATATACGTTTTACAGATCTAGAGACATATTGAGGCCATTGATTTATGATAGTTTTGTTTATAGACTTTGTTGTGGTGAAATGAAAAATCATTCGTGTATTGTATTTAATAAATTATTTATTCATTATAAATAATTGGGGTTGATTGCAAAAAATTATTATTATTTTTACTTTGAATTTCATCTGTTTTTTAAATTTACTCATAGTGTTTGACTAATATATTAATTTTCTCTGACCCTTATTCCAGCATTATTCCAGCATTATTCCAGCATTATTCCAGCTTATTCATGTATGAAATTAGAAAAATCAAATTTATTTAATCTTTTAATTATTTATTTATTAAAAATGAAAATAAAAAGTATTTCATCCGAGTGTCAGCTTCCGTTGTAATATTCAATATAATATTATTGAGAAGAGCGTGATTCGAATTCGTTAATGGAAAGATAATTGGATTATGGCAGGAAAATATGATTTTATTATGGTTAATTAATACGAAATCATATATTAAATTGATTACACATAAAAAATAGATTTCAAAAATCGCTCCATTAAATTTGTAACGGAAATACATTCAACTTTGTTATAAAAACCTCTCGTTACTATCACTTCGCATTAAATTATTTATTGTTGATAAGATTAGTTGGTTCATAATTTTATATTATTATATAATGAGTCATTTTTGCCAGGATTACTACTGTCGTGATTATATTACACATTATGTAATATAATTTTAAATTTCGTTGGCTATATTTTCTTTTAATATATGTAAAATGACTATACAGAATATTCTAGATTTAACATAACCCCTAATAACCGGTTCTTCATACAAAATTAGAAAAACTGTTCCTTTACACAAATTGCGTCTGATGAATAGGTTGCAAGTGGCGAGCGATTAAAGTTAGCCAATTACGGCGTACGACAATCACAGGCTCAGGGCCGACCGCACTCAGCGCAGCAACCCCCCGTGAAATTATACTCGATACACATATGAACACAAAAATTTAAATAGAATATTATTGAAAATACAACAAGAAGCACGTAATATTATTTAAATTACGAGACTATAAAACAATACTGAGTTAAGAGTCCACAGGGGCCCATAGCGCCCAGTTCAGCAGTCCCTGAACGTTAACCGTGATTGGCGTAAACTTAACCGCTGATTGCTCGCAAACTACTAATCAGATTCAATTACCGCACAGGAATTTTTGTCTTGAAATTCGACAAAGTATACTCTCGAATTATAAAATTATCTTTTTCCGATCAAACGTTACTTTCTTCTCGTATTTAAGCCAGAAACAAGTAGCGACCTCTACTAATTCAACTAAGTTAAATACTGCGTTCCACTTTATTTGAAAAAATGGAATGTTTACTGCACCTAATGGCTGTAAACACGATCGCATGGCGAAAATCAATTTACGTTTCATTAAATACTGTAAAGGACAAAACCATATTTCAAATTTTCCTTTTGACGGCGTTCCCTCTGATCAACTAAATTAAATTACAGGGAATATGAACCATGTATAAATTCAGGCCATAAAAATAAAATTTAGTTACGATCGTCGAACATTACTTGCAAATTCGATATTTATATTACACAATTATCTGGCGATTAAAAAGCTGTCTATGATGTCCTACACAGACACTTTTTCACAATTTTAATATATAAACTTAAGCCGATTCGTGTATATATAATATGGAATAATAATGTATTATTATTATTTTGCAAATAACGCGTCAAATAATATAATTTAGCTTATTTTCTTACATTAATACAGTGTTTGAATGTTTAAAGATGTGATCGACTTTTGGATCAGGGGATCTGTACCTTGTCTGCTTCAGCTACGATATGCAGGTTCAATTCCCGAAGATAGTTATTTTGTTTTTTTACAAAAAATTGAAAATAAAAGTTCTTTACAATTATCTACCGAATTATTAGTTAACAAAACATGAAATTATAATTCCGATGACACTTTTTTCCTTTTCCCTCGACTCCCGAATTTTGTCGAATCATATTTTTTGTTCGAATTCGCCAGATTACATTTGCTATGTCCTAACCCCTCGCCAAGCACAATTTATCGTCGTCTCGTCTGATTAATTAAGTCGAAGTGAAATTAAAAATAGACTTTGGCAGACACGAAAATGGGTTACGGTGAAAAAGAACGCAAATCGCGGGTACAATTTAGTCGCGGGTCAATTATCGCGCGGAGGAATACCGCATTAAGAAATGAGTCGACGCGATCAAATATCTGTTACGTTGCGCTTTGGAGTGCAGAACCGGCGACGCGACTGTGAGCTTAATAAAACTGATTCGTTAATTAATCAAGCAGCAAGCTATTTGAACGCTCGGCGCTGGGATCCTTTTCCTTTCTTTTTTCTTCTCTCTTTTTTTTTTCGTTTGGTTTGTTTGCATCCTTTCTTCGCGTGTACGTGTGTGTTATGTAATACTTGGCCTATGCGACTAATACGGGCTGCCGGCTCGCTGTCAGCGCCGCTGTGCCTTGTCACTTTGGGCTTTCTGCATTTTCGTATAGACGAGTATCTTTACCCTGAAATACACGATTTTGTAACGTCAAAGAGACGACGTTAGAATGGACGGGTGATCCGACTGGCGTTTCATTATTTCTTGGCTTAACATTTAAACGCTCGCGTAGAGGGAGGTTCCGTCTCGCGTAGAGGAAGGTATTTTCTTTTTAATGAAAGTATTACTGCATTATGTAAAACAAATTAATCGATTAAAGTGAACCTTTTTTTGATCATCAAGAATCGTCGAGCCGCGGCACTAAGATGTTATAATAATAATAAAAGTTTTACGAGAACCATAAAGCGGGAGATTCGTCGCGCGAATCTGACGCCTGACGTTATAAAGCGAGACATCTAAAACACAAAAGACGAAGACAAAGCGTATGCCGTCATCGTGCGTGATTTCGTCTCAGGCGTCACGACGCCGTGGAATTCGGCGTTTCGTATCACCGCGGCTCGTCGTAAAGATAATAACGTACGCGCCGTTAATTACTACGGCGACCGGCATTTTTATAGCCGTCTTACGAGCGTATGCCGATTACTGCCAATTGAACCTTAATGCTTCGGGATAATTTGTGCTGACGGTTTGGAGAAACGAAGAAGAGATAAAAGGAGAGAGAGGATAATGTTTTCAATGCTTATACTCGAGAACTCACCTTCCTCGAATTTTATTGGCGAAAGCAGTGTCTTATTTATGAGGTAATTTTTGATTGGACGATTCGGGACACGATGATACACAGTGATTTACTGTTTTATTGGGGTATTGATTGACCTGAATGTTGTCTGTGAAATACGCTACATTTATTGCTATAAACTATAAACGCTAAAATTATAACATTGTTTGATATTTATATATTATATGATTAATTACAAAGCGTTAAGCCGAATGTTACTTTTAATAATCATAATTGTAGAAAATAATTATATAAACATAGGTCATTGAGGTCGATGTTTTAATAGCGTATTCTCCGTGCAAAAACAATAAAAAAATTCCTTTGCAACAATTACGGCCGATGAGTAGTTTTCAAATGGCTAACAATTAAAGTTTAATAACAACCGCGCATTCGAGTCCGGCCGCACTCAACTCCGCGGTACGGTCAGGCGCAGCGAGCGCGGTCAAACTCGAGTGCGCGGGTGTTGACAAACTTTAATCGCTCGTCATTCGTATACTAATCGTCGGACGAATTTTTCGCAAAGGACTTTTTGTCTTGTTTTTTCATGCAAAATACATCTACCATGGCAGACACAAAGTTTATAAATTTATTTTGAAAAAATTTCTTATATTTAAGTGTGGCGTAATCAATTATTAGCGAGTACCTCGAATCGAACTCGATCGTTCGATTCGAGTTCACAAAAGTTCGCGAAATGCAGTGCGCGCCATAAATTGAAAGGTTACGCTCGCGAACGCGGATCAAAACGCCAACTTGTCTAGCGAATGATTTATCGATCGAGCTACATTGCGGAGCTCCTCGCGCGTTAGTGGTGGTTGATGATAACGTTAGTCGGGCGGGCAAAAAAGGTCAATTCGCGCGATGCTGTAATTTAGCGCGCGCTAATAAAGCGATTCGAAGCGAGCCTGCGAAGGACTCGCGGGTTCCCGTTCGGCACGGCTCTCGTCTTGTCTCGCGTCAACGGCTGACGCGGCTGCCCTTCTCTCCACTTCGGTTCCACTCGCGCCCAGCCGCTCGAGAAATCGCCGTAAGGTCGGGGAGATTCGCGTGTGCAATTTATGTGTCTGTTCACAAACGCGCCGGTTCTCACACTCCTGCCCTTAAATGTCAGCGATATATAATCCTCGCTTTGCCGGCGGTCAGTAATATTAAACAACGTAACGTTACAATTAGCAGCGTTGAGAACACAAGCTCATTGTTGTTCCTTCTTTTATTTCGTGCCTTTATCTTCTATTTATAACCGGCGCGCATTAATCGTCGATCGTAAAACATGCGTTGCGAATTTGAGTGAAAAAAAAAAAAACTTTTGATTAGAAAGTTTATGTAACTTTGGCAGTTATCACGACGTGGTTTTAGCGAGAAGGAAAAGTTGGGTAACTATTAATTTTTGATTTCTGATGTGACAGAAAAAAAAAAATTATTATATTATATTTGAAAAAAAAAAAAAAAAAAAATGGTTTTTTTTCTAACCAGCTACTGAAAGGTTTCGTAAAGGTTTTCAAAAAATTATAATTCATTATAGAACTAAATCTGACAGAACATGAGCCTTCTGCAACACTCTCCACTGTCGAAAGCCGGGTAGCGCACAATTAAGCTATCTTTAAAATAGTTTCGAATGACGTTTTGCTTGCAATATTATAATTATGCAATTACGTTTCGCAATGGTGTTTTCAAGCCGTGAAAATAATCTCGCGAGCAGCGATTATTTTCACGTCGTATAACGGATAGGAAATTTCGCTGTCTGAACGCACCTTTAAGCAAGAAACGCGCGTACGGTGAGCCCTGGGTGCGTTCGTTTCGTACTCAGCTGTCACAATCTCGAATCGAGCAAGAGGACTGGAATGAGTCTCCGCCACTCAAAGACTTCCACTGACGGACACGCTGAAGGCCGCCGAGAATGGTTTGCAGTGCGATACAGAACCGAGAACGACCAACTTGCACGGCTGCACACTACGACATTTTCTTTACGTGTGCGTGTGTGCCTCGTGCATGCGCGTCGTTAATAAGCATGCAGAAATATGCGGTTATTGAAACGAAAAGACGATGTTGCGAATTAGCCGGATCCGCAGCGCGTTCCAGTTGTTTAATAGCAACCGAAAAAGTATTTTAATAATTGAGTAAACGTTGATTGATTTCGCGAAAACATTTTTAAAACAACAGGATTATTTGATTGATTGGTGTTTCGTCGGCAAATCGAAAAAATTAAATAAATTCGCGGCGGAAAAAAGCTGCCGGTGTCAGGAAGCGACCCGAGATTGATCGATGTTGACCACTGGGATACGAAAATAATTATCTAAACATAAAAATTATCAGTTGTAATTGAAATATTATTTTTTTTTTTCAATTCTGCTTAATTAGAAAAATTCACTCAAACAAATTTGCGTCGAATCAAGAAAACTTTAGCGTATATTTTATCATGATTTTTTTACGACGCTTTATTAAATTTGCAACATAAGATATGTATTTTTATTAACCATGAATTTCAGATAATAAATTCGTTATTGCGGAAATTTGAATGAAGGTTATATTTTTATTTTCATTTTATGAATAATCAGCGATTCACAGTTGCACTTAATAAAAATCCGATATGTCTAGTTCAGCGTTTCTAGAGATTGTGCCGGAAATATTCACAATTTATGAACATAAAAGTGTAACTTTGCTTCAATCCACAATGTTTGACAAAGATTGCTACTTCCTTTTTCAATAACGAATCGTATGTTAATTAATGTAAGAATCATCTTTTATTAGAAGCTTGTCATTCGAATCACGCTTTTACGAAATGCAGAGAGCACGCGAAATCAATTTATCAATTAAACGTGTTCATTGGAACCTTTTTTTTTTCTCCACCGTATAATTTATCATTTTTCGCGAAACACAATTATTAGAATCAGTAATTAAATTATTGTTAAATGAACTTAATTTGATTCGCTTTTTTATCGTTACGCATAGAATAATATAAAAGCGCCGATTTTCAGTCATTACTTGTACATTTAATTATACAGCGTTGAATTTAAAATGTAATAAAATTTCAACTTTTAATCTACAGTCGAAACAATTTTAATAACCATCATACTTTGTTTCGTTTATATCATTTTGACGTCGATTTAATTGCTATTTATTTTTCTGATATTTTTTTTTCATTTTCGCTAATGTTTGCTGTTTGTGTTCTACTACAGTTACAAAACAAATTGAAATTTCCATGGTAATGTTTGTATTTTGCTTTACGTCAATATCAAATTCGACGATTGCTCAGATTATTTTTTCGTTTCAGTGGCCACTGTAACGTTGTAAATAGCATAACCGTGATATATAATATTTCAAATTAAAAATCGTGATCAATTAATGACAAAATATGATACATCAGTTATTAAAACAATCTAAAATATTTATACAATTTACAGTGATGAAATTTACGGACATGAACATTTTGTTCTCAACCAATGAAAACCACAAACGAACCACGAGTTCAAAATCGAACCAACAACTATCAAATTTGAATAATCCGTAAATAACTAGAGAATGTATTTTGACACACATTTGTCAAGCTTCCTCCCGAATATTTTAATCAACTTCATTTTATACTCTTTTGCCGAAGCACGTGTTCACAAAAGAATCTGACACGGGACACCTACTCTGAAAAATTACCGAACTTTTCTTATACCGAATCTCAAGTTTCACGCGAAAGGAAACGTGACCAAAAAAAAAGAAAAAAAGAAGAAAGAAAAAAACATGATACCAAACAGTTATCGAGTATCCAGAATTAAAATGTCACTGAGCAGAAGAACATGAGATGATAAATCGACGTTCGTCTCGTAGCGGAGTTGCTCTTCGGTTTGAAAGATGTCCATACTCCTTTCCACCACTTCCAATGAATTTCTCGCTGAAGTTGGCGATAAGATCTAGGCAGATTAGTCAGTCTTGTGAGAATTAAAAATGGGAACGTCCATTGGTGGAAAGAAAAAAAAAAGTGCGATGAGAGAAGGAGCCGAAGCATGACGCGAGGTGAAGTGGGGGTGAAAAAGTGAAGAGGCAAAGTGGGGAGGCCAGAGAGCCCGCTGGCAGGTGGAGGAGGACTGTATTATTCCTTATCACTCGCCCTCGCATAAATCTCAGTGGACACGCGAATGCCGTAGCTTCGTGATCAAGTGGTCTCTGCTTCTTTCACGTGCCTCTTCCCCTCCCCCTCGCCACCCTCCTCCCACCGCGCAGTTCCTTACGGCTCCTTTTATGCGCCCGCAAGCACCGACGAATTTTTCTCCGTTGCCGTTGCTCGTTATTTACCGATGTGTCCGGCGAAACGACCGGCCATCGCTCACCGACCTCCAGGACCTACGAACCTAAACCACGTTCAAGCTTAGGTTAATTTCTTACTTTTTAATGAAATTGAAACATTTTCGGAGATCAATGTATCGCTTAAGAGGATCCAAAGTCTTCGGGCAGTATGGAGAGATTATTTTGTTTAACACACGAATGTTTTTTTTACCCGAATGTTCCAAAAATGGTGTCTTGATGGGGACACAGTATTCATCTGTCCTAAGATGGAGAATTATATTTCGATGATTTGACAAGGTTCTAGAGCGTTTACAGAACCTAACGAACCTAGCGAACCTACAGAACCTAAGACGTAGAATTATATTTTGATGAGTTGACAAGGTTCTAGAGCGTTTGTAGAACCTAACGAACCTAGCGAACCTAGCGAACCTAAGATGAAGAATTATATTTTGATGATTTGACAATGTTCTAGAGCGTTTGCAGAACCTAACGAACCTAATGAACCTAAGATATAGAATTATATTTTGGTGATTTGACAATGTTCTGGAGCGTTTGCAGAAGCTAACGAACCTAACGAACGTAGCGAACCTAAGATGAAGAATTATATTTTGAGGATTTGACAATATTTTACAGCGTTTGTAGAACACTAGGATATTAATGTTGAAGGTTGAGAGTTGACAGGTTGTTTGGACGGCTTTACTTCATTAAGCTATTTCTTTCGAATTTGTTCGCAAGGTTGATTTTTTTATCGGTAAAACACTACGACACTTGTTGATAGTATTTTGATGGTTCAACAATGTTCTCGAATGTTTGAGTCTAGTTTAGCTTTACTTTATTTAGTTATTTTATGTTCTATGGTACATTAAGACACTCGTTATAAACATATAACATAGATGGCAGATTGTAGTATCTTAAGTTTGCGACCCAAGATAATTCCCAACTATAAAATGTTTAATACCTCGCGTATGTGCGGTACAAGTGTAGACTTTGACGAGCGTCTTTTCAATTTCAGGATAGCGCGTCTTTTTTCGATTTATTCTTTCCCGCCTTCTTTCTGCAATACTCATTAAAGGTAGGAGGATGAAGACGAAGTAACCTCGCTCCCGTTTTTTTCTTTCTCTCTCTCTTTCTCTCTCTCCTGACTCGGCGCGTCGCAATTAATATCCTTCTCTGCGCCGGCCTCGATCCG
>JABFOW010000529.1:0-11410 GCA_022817725.1 Archaeoteleia sp. ZL-2020 | reverse complement strand
TTTAAGTGCCAATCATTGGCAATTTAATGCTTTTACGTACACTGTAATTTTACAGAATTCTTATTTTTAGTGTAATCAGTAATGTAAATTTGTAGATTTTTTAGTATATTTATTTTACATGCAATATTACTTACAATTCAACACTACGTTATATAATTTAGCATGATGGTTCGTACACGATGGTACTAACCAACTTCACACATCTAACCTGACGAACAATTAAGTTGTTAACATATACGCCTACAAATATTGACGAAGTGTCCAGCCTATGTACACCTTCGATAATTTCTATACTAGAAGCGTTGAAATTGGTTTAACGAAACTGACGCTGTGTTGAATTAAGTCATTATTTAACCATACTGTGAGAACTTATATTATAATATTTACACTAATATTTTTGTTTACTTTTCTGTGAAAGTTACTTTGTTGCTCGATTACATCTCACTATATAATAATTTCTAACACGCTTTTTAAAATACTTCAAGTATATTACATTTTAATTTTGTGGAATAGAATTTTGTATCCAAGGACAATACTAATATTAATAATAATATATATTAGAAGAGTAAAGTCCCTTTTATTGCACACGGTAGTTGGAATGGCGCTTGCGAGAAAGATTTATCTGTGATAGAGGAATTTTATGGTACGTAAATAAAATCGTAGATAATAGAGTAATTTTATTTATGGATTCGTGTTCAGCAGTGAAAAATCTAAATAACAAGGAAAAAGTTCAATTTTGTTCTTTAATGTTATTTATGATTGTTAATTTGTAGGTACTTATTTTTGTTCTTTCCTATGTACATAGTAATTTTTCAATTTTCACATGGAAGAAATCAATGTGTGTATTTACATAATACAAATTTACATAACTCACACTATAATACTAATTTATTAGGAAATATTGCAACTAGATCTTCATTATTTTTATCAGTCTATAAGGTTTCTTAATTTAAGTCATAGTTTCGGATAACAAAATAATTGTATATTATTGTGAATAAAAATGATTATTTTTCTTTTTTGGTGGTAAGATATGGTGCCTATTATTAGAGGGTTAGATATAGTATCTATAATATTGGCTAAGTCAAATAGAAAACTGTTTTACAAACAACTCTCGCTTAGATGTTAGTTGTCAATTTTTTCAGTAGATCAATGTGTATTCGATATTGTTCAGTAGGGAGACACATACTCTTATAAGTTAGTTTAAAATATAACTTTAATGCAAACACGAAGACAAAAGTTGTAATGAATATACTTTTCGTTTAGACTTAAAAATATGATGACTCATATTGCAACTAATTAGTTTTTTAATAAGGATACAAATTTTAAATTTGTCTCATAATATTTACTAAATCATTCAATATATATTTTTGTTATATAAAAATTGTTTATATTATTATAAGAATAAATGATTATGTGTAGTGTATTCAGAGACAGAATTTATTTTTGTACATTCTCTACATTTATTTTTCTAACAAAAAAATAACATTTGATATAAGTCTATATCTTTATTCTTTATTAGTTAATATTGGAATTATGGCTAATTTTAAGTGGTTAAAATTGTTTCCTAAGTTCCGACATTTGTGAAATGTCGAATTTTATGACATCTTTTATGGTCTGAACATTTCAGGCTGTAACCATTGGATGGGTATATACTTTCTGTTGGTAGATCAAACATAAATGTTTTATGGTCAGTTATTTAACAATTTGTTTGTTAAAGTAGCATTTAACCACACCTACAGTGTTGTCTCCTAAAATGTATATATCCTATTTTAGTTTATATTATAAAATAATGTTGTAATCCACTACTTTCTTTCTACTCAATTGACTATTTTTGTGGAACACTTTAAGAATAATAACTTATTATGACGCAATTTAATATCGCAAATTTATATTTTGTAATCATGAAAATTATTTTATGAATACAATTTTACTTATAAACTAATAACATCCTGAGAAAAATATGAGCACGAAACATTCTTTTTTCTTTTTCCAATTTATTCTAATTTTAGGTGAGTCTACCATAAGCCTGACTAAATTTACTACACGGAAAAACATTCATTTGAATCAAATACGTGCCCATTTGCCGGCGGCGGAATAAAATTTTTTATTTAAATCAAATCAAATTAATTTGAATGAAATTAAAATTTATTTGAAGGAAGTGAATTATATTTGTTTCAAATAACAAATTTTATTTCGCCGCCGCTAAATGCGCACGCATTTGATACAAATAAATGTTTTTTCCGTTTACGTTTGTGGTAAATTTAACTAAAAAAACTAGGTTAACTTTACTAAATATATTTATGAGTGTCAATATATACTATTAATAAATTAATATGAAATTTTGAAAATAAGTATGTAATTATACATAATACAATACATGTAAAATAATAACTTCAAATCTTTATATTCAATACTATATTTGTTATTATAGATAAGATATTTATGTGTGTCTTAAGAAAGACATTTACATAGTTTAAAGCCATCACCGACAAATTTAGGGTTATTATACCTACAAACTTTTAGTTATACTCTTTTAACTATATGTTATAGTTCCAGTGACATTATATTCGTGATAATTTTCTTATAATGTGTTGCTATAAACTTTGCCTTTAACTCCTAAACACAAGTTTTGGCTATAAATATGGGCGCTAACGGTCATATCTTTTCCAATATCTTCCTAAACTACTTCATCTTGTGATTTATAAAAATCACTGTCAAGGGAATGAGCTGAAAGTTCGATAATGACATCATATATTAGTTTTTTCGACTACATCTTATAAAACTTACTTCAAAAGTGCTTCTCAATTTTCAAGTTGTAAAATTGTGTCAAGGATTATGAGGAATCTTGATAGAATATTTATTGCATTGTATTAAACAATAAACAATAATGTTACTATACATAAGTTAGCATAAACAAACATACAATCTGAATAATTGTTGTAATAATGAACTTATAATGAACTGTTCACAAGTAAAATGGGTCACATATTACGAATCGTACAATTTTCCATATATCAAATTATACTATATTTACATCAAAATATTTTGCCTCGTGAAAATGTATAATTCTTAACTGTAAATAATCATTTGCCGTGTGCAGAAACTTAATCTCAACTTATCCTTATGAAGATAACGCACATTGTGCAAAGCCTCAAAGAAGCTCACGAATATCCTATTATGGCACCTTTTGAATAGTTTAAGAACAGTGAGTTCTTTGAGAATTTATACTTTCCAGGCACATCCATAAGAGGACAATCGAGGATTTTTACAGAACTTTTGCTTTCCAAGGCTTCGTACTTCTTATAAATATTATATAAGTTGACTCAAAAAGTAAAAACGAGTGACAAATTATGTATGTATTATGAATGAATTGGATTATCTCGGTCTTTTACGTTGTATTTGAAGTTTATTTTCTTGTCAGAGAAATATAAGTATGTTGGTCTTGTTAGACACGTAAGAAAAATGTTAAATCAGTGTTTTGCCACTTTATATCTATTACTATATTATTTTTCGTATTTAACAACATCTTTATTTTTACATGAATATTCGCCAAACAATTAATATTATTCTATATATGTCAATGAACGTGAATTGAATGAATAATGTTTGAATAATAATTTGCTTTTAATATTATACCTATGAAAGAGAGATCGATACGAAATAAATACTTTGATGATAAGGACATTTTTCCTAATCCTTATTTTGTGATTCTAAACATGTTTTAGTTTCTAAACAAATTATATGTGTTGATTGCAACATTCTGACAAGTGTATTGTTGAAAGAGGTGTAACACTTTACACTATGTTTCACAGTTAAGGTCCTTGAAACTTACCTTGTTTTACTTTTGAACATTGATTCAAATTTTATGATTCATATACGAAGAGCGAGAATTAGAAACTCTCTTATTCTGAACTGTGTACAAAGTATGAACATTGACATCATTGGGAATTTTTTATAACTTAAAAAATTGTGATATTCATTCATACACAGTTGAAATTTAATTAATATGAAATAGAACAAGTACTCCAGAGTTTTAATTATATAATTATATAAATTAATATGCAACGCTTTTAATTGTCCAATTACGATACGTGACATTGTATTTCTTTATTTTATTATATATGTCATATGACTACAAAATCCTTGACAATAATTTATGCATAATTAGCATACGGAGTGACGTCATTAAAATGGCCACATTATTATTTTAAACATGTTTAATAACAATTAATTTTTCACGATTTTAATTCAAGAATACCATTAATGCATTCAACTCAAAAGCATATTAATATTTTCTGCGATATAAAATAATCGATATGTAAATAAGACATAATGTAAACAATTGATGAGTCTGTAATATAGATTCATATTTTTATTCTTATTAATTAGAAATAATCATTTAAATGTATATTATTATAACACACAAATATATGATTTTATTTCAAATAATTAAATGACATTTTATCAATACTTTTGTGTCGATTATATATATTAATATAATCTTGTACTTTTGGATAATTCTCTGAGTAAGTTTCATTTTCTCTGTAATGTACATCTAAATCAACGTTAAACTACTGTTTCTCTTAAATGTAAAAGAAACTAACTTGCAAACCACACTCATAAATTCGAACTTTCTCAAAGTCCACTCATCCCTCCTCACAGTCATAAAAAGAACACTCCCAGGCTTTTGTCACGTTTCAAGTATGTGCCAGCTGTAAATCATACGCAATGTCTACTGATTTTGCTGTTTAAATTCGGAGTTTAGAATTTCATAGCACAAATCGCATAATTATCTTGTTAAAATTGGAATGATGTATCGTTGCATAAGAACATTTTATATCAAGGAAGTGTGAAAAGTGTGTACATTCTATATACAGCAATTTCTGCAAATAAGATTCAATTTTAGAAGATGAAAAGTCGACAGCCATTGAAAAGGTTGAAAGCAAGTTTTCTACATTTATGAGATTATAAATGACGAAAACAGTATTTCAAATCGTGTTTCAAAAATATCGTCGGTTAATCGTAGGTACTTTTACTTCAATGGAGTTCTTCAAACTTTTTACGACAAATCAGATTTATCTTGTTGGAGTTAGAAACAGTAGTATAATAGTCTTTTATATAGTTTTATTCTCTACCAGGCACGTATTTTAAAATAAAGAAATTTAATTAATTTGATTGAATAACACATTTAATTAAATCGAGTGAAATATAAATTTAACTGATATAGAATACTGATATTAAATTCAAAGAGTAATTTAATTATCTAAATTAGGATTAAAACATTTGTAATTTCTACATTATTATACATAGATTGAATAATTGCCAATACTAATGTACACATAGATATGTTACATATTAAATGAAACAGTTTTAGATATATATTCATTATCTATTAAAATAATTAACAACTTTTTTTATTAATAATCAAATTATTTCTACAAGTTACACATTAAAATGACTAATAAATCAGTACTGGGTTTTATTGATCGAAATATATTACAATTATGCTCCGTTATACAATCCATTTATTCATGTAGAATGTCACGCAAACGGATACAAATATGGTTAATCGGGCCACAAGTATGGTTGTATTTGATGTCATCCATGTTTTGTAATTAAAAAAATGTTACCTTTAGATGTCAGAAGCTCTTTACGATTAATTAAAATTACATTTTGTACAAAATGTTACAATACTTTAACGTACCAAATTTTCACGAGTCTGATCTTAACTTTCTTAGTCATACATCAAGAATACAGTGGCCGTAGTCTAGAAGAAAATAAGCCAAATACCCAGCTGGACTCAAATTACAAGAAAATTTTAAGTGAGCATGAATCTGCGTCTTATAATAACAAAAAGGGGTTCTGAAACAACTATAATATAATATAATCCGAATATCTTTCTTTATGTTACTTATCATTGCTAATATAATATATAATGTCAAATTCGATTGTAGCTCTGCATATACATTCTATACCTTTCACTATAGAAGCAAAGATTATGACGATAAACGAATGACCTGTTTATAAGTTTTTGCATTATAGGTGTAACATGTGTTTTGTTGCTTGTGACATTCGTAATTATGTGTAATCCCTAGATATTTGAAGCACATTCAAACGTCATTCCAACAAGTTCTGCACCTAAACTTTGATTATTAGACTTTACTACTTATTTAAAATTAGCAATGTAGAATTTAATTTGTTCCAATTATCAATTTGTTTACAAAAATTCAATTATATATGTATCAAATTTAAACTAGTATAAAACTAACCAATCCAAAATAAAATCGAAAGATAATATAATCAACTTTAAAATAATAAATTAAAAACTTAAATACAATAAGACAATAATTAAACAATAATATTACTTAGACATGGTAAGACAATAATTATTCAAAAGTAAAATTAGAAAAAATTCTTTTACAGCATATAATATAATATTGAAAATACAAGATTAATAATAAAAAAAGCAAACAATACATACCAAGCAATTTATTCAAGTTAAGTATAACTATAAAGTGAATCAATTTTAAACTATTAACTAATATTTCAATATGTATAAAAACTTTTTCTTCCAGCAACAATTATGCCAAGGAAAAGAATCAAATTTTCCATAAAACATCACTATATTTAAATTGTATAGAAATAATCAATTTAATATATTATAAAACTCAGTACAATGAAATATAGGTAAAATAGGTGTGACTGAGTCCACTATAAAGGACATCGTTGCCAATCTCAGCTAAGAGATATACAATAAAAAAACGCGCGAAAATTCAAATATTTAAAAACATAGAATGGTGAAACAAAAAAAAACAAATCATAAACATAAAGGTTTATAATTAAAACTATGAATAGTTAAAATATCTATTATACGCTACATGCCATATTATTTATTGTCTATGTTTATTATATATTTCTTGAAGAGGGTTCCGAATTAGGGACCGAAACGTCGCCTTTTATTATTGTTCATATTTTTATTACTTTGTTTATATATTTTTAATGTATTATTTCTACTTTATATTTAAATTTGTTTTTGTCTTGATTTTGTTTACTTTATGTAGAATAGTACATTAATATTATTTTGTCTGTTTTTGACCATATCTATACTTTTTAAAATTATTATATAACAGGCATATTTATTATTAAAATTTTATTGATATTTTGAAAAGTTATTTCACAAGAAAATTTTATTTTGAAAATTTTTTCTTGATTAATTTTTTTGTCAGCACTTGTTTTAATTTTTTAATCTCATTTATTTTTTTGTTTTTATTGATGGTGTTTGAATGATATATAAATTTGCCTGATATGACTGTTTTTTTACAATCATATAATAAAAGATGTTCAGTTAGAGTAAATGCAACTACCCATTCTATTGGAAATGTCAAATGTACAAATTCAAAAAAATTTTTATTTTACTGCATAGTTACCTACAAAACCTTAAATATAATACTTTTGTTGAACATAACCTCCAGTCATCATGTTACTCGGCGAGATAAGACTTTTTTGTCCTATACCATTTTCTTCTAAAACCATTATTTCCAAAAATATAAGGGTTTCAAAACTAATATTTCATACTTTGTAGACTGTACACCAACTTCCAAATTATTAACATAAAAAAATATTGTTATGAGAATTAGATGTTCAAATAGTCCTAATGCAACTATCCATCGCATTAGAAATGTTAAATATAAATATTTTCAAATTATTTTTATTTTACTGTAAGACCTTAAATAGAAATTTTTTTCAAAAAATAACTATCGATCCTCATGCATCTCGATGAGATAACACTTTTTTGTTCTATACAATTTTCCCCTAAAACCATTATTTGCAAATATATAAGACTTATAAAAGTTAAATTATGTATTTTGTACTTTGTACAATAATTTATACAGTTTTACAGAATAACTTATAGATTTAACAGCACGATTGCGATATTGTTTTGGTAACTTTTAATTTAAGATAATATAAGAGGTAATATAAGATAATAAGCAAAATATGTATTAACTTAAAAACAGTTAGAGCACTCAATTCCTAATTAGAGCACTTAAATATCACTTAAAATTTACTACACTTTGATCTAGAAAAGAATGTTTTTGGCATTGTTTTAAAAAATTAGAACGTGTACTATGAGAGTGGAAATATATGTGTCAAAAAAATAATATCATTAGTCCAAATCATAGCAGATATTATCTTTTTCGTTGTCAATATTTTTACTTTATACGTATTCAGTAAATAATGTTTTTTTGAAATGTGTAAAAAAACAATATTTTTCTATGTTAATAATTTGGAAGTTGCTATACAGACTACAAAGTATGAACTATTAGTTTTGAAACCCTTATATTTGTGGTAATAATGGTTTTAGGAGAAAATGGTGTAGGACGAAAAATTCTTATCTCGCCAAGTTGCATGAGGATTTGAGGTTATTTTGAGCAAAAGTAATTTTTTTGTATTTGTACATTTGACATTTCCAATAGAATGTGTAGTTGCATTTACTCTAATTGAACATCTTTTACTATATATAATTTCAGCACTAATGTTTTTATGAAACTATGCGTAGTAAGGTATAAAGAAATATTAAATTCCACAATAATTTATAGTACAATGAATTTAATTGTCATTGTTTTAAAATAAGGCTTTTGAATGAGTTGCGATGCACTGCAATAATATGAATAAAAAATTGATTATACATCCCAATGTATTTAGAACAATCAACTATTATTGTGGGAGGGGGACAAATGCGCTTGATACGAGGGTGTAATTAGATATGCGCGCGCGCGCGCACGCACGCACTATTTTATTTTTATTTATGGAATAGGGATATTTATTAACAATATAAACAATTATGATTATTACTTAGCCTTATTCTATGATTTCATTACTTTTTTTTAGAGAAACAGCTCCTTTTTCACATTTTAAATGTTTTTCTGGGGGATTTCACTTTTTTTTGCACACGAAATTATATATATTACTATGTGATAGATTAAATATTTATTCGTGGTATATTCAACATATATAAACTCCCTCCTCCAATCCCAAACTACCTGAACCATATGCATTTGTTATAACATTATATTCGAATTAGTGTTATGGATTTAGTGCTATTGTTGTTAAGTTTAAAATCTTTATTATTAACTTGCAAAATAATAAACACCATATATTCCTTTAAAAATTAAATTTTTTAGTTAGAGCGAGTCAAAAGTACAGAACAGACAAAATTAAGGTTAGAGTCAGTATAAGTTACATAGTAGTTATTATTGACTATATGTTAGTACAAATGTTGTATGAAATGAAAATGTTGTATATGTATAATCTACGCATGCAACATAAAATATAACTTTCAGAAAGCAAGAAGAAGAGAAGAAGAAGATAATTTAGTTCTTTAAATATTTATTTAAATTATACGTTACCTGAATGTACAAATTCACTTTTAATTCTTAAGCCCATTTATAAACAAATATATATCATAACTGGAAATGTTGTAGCACTGATCTGATAGATATTATTTCCTATGAAAGACTGATAGATATTGTTTCCTTTGAAAGAATGATAGATATTGTTTCCTTTGAAAAATGATAAATATTGGTTCCTTTGAATATTGACCTGAAAAGTAATAAATAATATCCACAAAGTAAACAAACTTCAATTATATTTAGTTTATTCCAATTATATATATATAAAAATAAAATGTATAAATATGGTCTTTTTAAGCAAATAGATTTGATATTGAAACTACATTAATCATAATAAAATAACAAATAGATCTAAAAATTTTCAATTAAATGTATTTATAAAAATTATGTATGTAATGCAAATATTAATTAAAATATTTATTTAAAAATATTCGGTCAAAAACAGACAAAATAAAATCAATCTATTACTCTACATAGAGTAATTAAAATGTAAATAAAGTAAAAGTAAAAATAATACATTGAATAAATTTAAAAACAAAATAACAAAGATGAATAATAAAAATAGTAAATGACGACGTTTCGGTTCCAAATTCGGAACCCTTTTCAAGAATACATGATATGGCAAGAAGCCATAGGTTGTAATAAAGTCTTATCCAGGTTCCATACCAATAGGACCTTTTTTATTCTCAGGATATAATTCATTTTAGAAGATGTTCTCATCCAAGGACAACTATATAAATACTCCTCTCCTTCTGAGGATCTTAGAAAGTCTGTCTCATTTCCAGCCCTGTCTAAAAACTCTGAAATCACCACGGATTTAAAAGAGTTTTCTAAGTCATTGAAGTCGATTATAGAATCTTGCAATACTCTCCTATCTTGGTAACCGAAAAAACTAGTAGAGCACCATGTTTTATAAGCATAACTTGTTAATAAATATCCAAAATCTGCTTCCGAAGATATCAATGGTCTATATAAGGTCATCAAAGTTGTCAAATGAGTTGTAGGATCAGTTGACATCAATGATTCTATAGAGGGACAAATAGCACTAGGATGTTTAGATAGCACTTGACTGGAAGTTGTGGTGGATATCAATTTAATTCGCATTTCAGGGAGGTTAGACATCTGAACCATAGGATCTGAACTTGATAAAATGGTAGACAATAAAAGAATATAACATATTATAACTGGGGCCTTGCCACCAGAGGTCGTGATTACGCAACGCGTCTATGGGGATTCCCCTGGACGCACAATCAGCGGGATTGTCCTTCCCCGGAACGTATCGCCATTCCGCCGTAGGCATTGACGTCTGCACCAGAGATACGCGATTCGCGACGAAGCACTTAAGCGTCTGCGGTGGCAATCGCAGCCAATGGAGGACCGTTTGCGAGTCCGTCCAGCAAAAAATTGATACATTCGATATTTCTAGAGAGTCTACCACAAACTTAAGCAGTTTGCATAGCAACGCGGAAGCACACAATTCTAGCTTCGGAATACTTTGCGTCTTAAGGGGCGCAACTTTAGTCTTCGCGCACAGCAAGGAAACTTTCGCGGCCCCGTTAGGTGGTACAACCTTCATATAGACGGCTGCTGCGTAAGCTTGATTGGAAGCATCACCGAACCCATGCAGCTCGATGCTATCTGTGGTGACGCGTGACCCGAGCCAACGAACCACCTCTATTTTTGATATCGCATTGAGCTCGGACAAAAACTCGCCGCTTTTGCGCTCTAACTCCGCGGTCAGTACTTCATCCCAGTGTACGCGATGCAACCATAAGAGCTGCATTATTATCTTGCCCGTGACGAGAAATGGCGCGATCCAACCCAGGGGGTCGTAAATCCCGGCAAGGATGGAGAGAAACGCGCGTTTCGTTAACGCCCGTATCGGAGGTACGGAGCATGAGAAGGTGAAGGTGTCGCGAGAGGGATTCCAATTTATCCCCAGCACGCGGAGTTTCTCGTCACCTAAAAGTGGCCTTGACAAGGCCAAGCCGTGATCCTCT
>JABFOW010000528.1:0-11430 GCA_022817725.1 Archaeoteleia sp. ZL-2020 | reverse complement strand
GAGCGGCATAGATTCTTATGTTCATAGATCATTTGGCTGGTCGAAAAGAGGTGAATTATTGTATGGAGAAGTGTCAGGCAAGCGTTATGCTAGAGAGAGTTTTATAGCTGCAAAATGCGGCTCTGAGATATTAGCTCCGGCTTGTTTTAGAGGTACTTGCAATAGTGCACTTTTTAATATGTGGATTGAAAAATTTCTTGTTCCAGTATTGAAGCCAGGACAAGTTGTTGTGATGGATAATGCTGCTTTTCATAAGTCAGAAAAAACCAAGCAACTCATAGAGAATGCAGGCTGTACCTTGCTTTTTTTACCACCATATTCTCCAGACATGAATCCGATAGAGATTTTTTGGGCCAATTTTAAGGTCAAAGTAAAGTCAATTATTCATAATTTTCAAACTCTTCAACAGGCTATAGATTTTGCTTTTAATATGTAGCATACTCAACTGCCTTTACTATATATAAACGTCCTGAGTTAAGAAGTTCTTTATCTCGCTTGTAATAACTTGCACGACAGATGCGAATTCTTGTACCAAAAACACTGCGGTATCTAACATTATATCAGCCACAAGACCTGCAATTTGAAGAACAACGTTTCCTAGATTGCCACTTTTAAAGTCATTCGCTATAGCAATGATTTTATTTTTAACATCAGAACTTATACTACTTCCAAATGCATCGACATTTGTTTTAAGGGTAGCAAGAAAGCTGTCAAGCGCGGCATCGCTTTGTTGAGACATATGAAAAGCTGTGTCTTGGACATTTCCCGCTTGATGTGTAAGGTGATAGCTAAGTACGTTGCTGGATGCACTAATTTTATCTGATATATTTTCAGATCTATTTGCACCTGACAGCTTACCACCATTTACCACGCCATCTATGGTGTTTTTTGCGTTTTTAATAGTATCCGTAACTTTAGATGCATCTGTTTTTGCTATATCAGAAAATTTATCCATCAGCCAGTCTGAGAAAACTGAAAGCTTAGACGCACATGCTTTATATTCTGCAATATCAAACAGCATCCCTATCCATTCAATGATTTTTTCTATTACTGCAGCTATGTCATTTGCGATCGTCATTATGAACGCAACAACCGATTGAAAGGCATGTTCTAGGGAATCTATAACTAGATTGACCTCTTTATCAACAAACTTAATTATTAGAGTCAGATCATCTTCTATAGTAATTGTAACTTTATTGATTGCGTTCTCAAGCCAGTTCAAAGCACCTGAAAGCCAATGGCCTACATCACTGCCTACACCTCTTGTTTGACGGAAAGAAGATCCCCATTGACCAGAGTTAGCAGAAATTTTTTGAATAACATTGGCAAGCAGTTGCTGATTACCAGGGTCTGTGACTATTTGACCAAGCGGTGAACTTGCAATATCTGATTGAGATATATTAGCGTGACTTACAAAGAAGTCGTGCATAGGATTGCCACTTGGGCGACTTAAAGCACCACTATTTTGACTTGATGCGTTAACATTATATGCTTGAAATATATTATGCTTAGCTTCTTGTATAAGTGTTAAAACTGGAGATTTGCTAGTAATAGTCACTGGCGTTCCACCGTATGGTAGGTCATAAAAATCTCCATTTACCTCAACCATCATAGGGGCTTTTGAAGCAGATAATTGAAATGAATAAAGAGCTGTATTTACCTGACTTTTATCAGTGTCTGCAACACTGATTGTCGAGGTATAGCTGCTAAATGTAATTGTACCAGGAGTACTTTGGCCTTGGCTCCTCGGAATAACTATAGTCTTTTCACTCCAAGCACCATAATTGCCATTTTCAATAATATTTTTTCCGATTTTCCTATGCCCACTTCTATCTGTATAAATTAATCCATGACCTGATGGATTATTGAAAGTTATAGCACTAACACTCTGTATGCCGTAATTAACTGGCACAAGCGTATCTCCAGCACCGCTTGAATTCCCCGACGCCTTAATCGAAAAAAGCATTTTATTTGTATTATCACCAACAACAATGTAACTAGCCCTATTGCCAGCATTATCAAGCATAGGAATTATGTCGTATATAATCATAGAAGTCTGATCAACAATAGGATCATTACCTCCAGCAAGCATCCCTCTGGTTTGCGAACTTCCAGAATTTTGAATCCAAGATTCTAAGTCTGAAAGACCATTAGAATCAAATTGATTTAAATATATCCTTGCGTAAGTATAATCATATGCGCAGATTATGAAAAGCAAAACTTGGCTGGACTCATGATATTCTACCGTCCAATCAAACTGCGCGCCAAAAGACGGACTGAATGTTTTTATTAATTCCTGAAACCCAGTCTTAGAGTTATTCTTTAAATTTTGAGAATTCTGCAATTGAAAGACTAATGTGTTTTGTTGTGTAGGATGCTGAAGAATATGAATTATTTTTCCGTCAGGCTGTTGAAAGGTGAATGGTTTTGGACCAGATAACGCCTTACTACCATACGTGTAGTTATTCATAAGACTGGTCTTGGTATTTATATTTAGCATGTTATACCTCTTGAGAGATTGTATGGTTATAATTTTATTACATGACGCTCAAACATTTGTTTAATATTCTTAAGCCCCTTCTATCAAACTCACATTACCAACATTCAAAACCTCTGATATAAAATTACCGTCCCACTCCCAGCTGCCATCTAGTCTCAAAAGCTTTATATGACCAATATTCCCATATTGATCATAGATATCTATTGTATTATTAATATAGTTGTCGGCTCCGCTGAATTCCGCTTTTAATATATTTGCGTTTAGCCTATCGAAAGCAAGGCGTCCAAAGGTGACAGTACCTCCGCCATTATAACTGCACCCACCAGCGTAAGAATAATCAATCTGCTTACTAAATTTAGGTATATAATCGAATCCAGGTACATTATTAGCGTTTATATTTTGAGATATTGTTATAGAGGGTGCATGCTCAGGAAATATATATAGGAAGTTTATGTTTTGAGTCCTTCCATCAGCATCTTGAGTTTTATAACTATAAATCGAAGTTCCAGCTGCTGGATTAAACATCTCATTCCCATTATTACCCACAGTGACTTCCTGGCCACCAGTTGTAATAACAGTTTTTTTTATGAAATAAGTAGGGTTATTCTTGAACACAATATGATACAGATCATATACAGATCTCCCAGACACTGTGATATCATAGTAACTACTACCAATAGGAACATCACTATAACTTTGACTTTGGTCGTATGACTCGTAGCTATCTCCGTGGCAGACTTCAAATTGATTGAAATGCCAAGTTGTATCAGTGTGTATCTCATGAGCTGAAAGGTATTCCGTGCCGTATGCGAATGGTGGATTGGTGCCACCAGGTTGACCAACAGTACCTCTGATTTTTATATGATCTGCACTTACGTCATTAAAACCGTGTCTTATGGTAATATAAAAATCTTGTGACACTGCGTGCTTTTGGTCATAATTACATCCCTTATCCCCTGCTGAACAATGATCTTCCTGATCCTTTATATTATATGATGATGGACACGCTAAATCAGATGGGCTTAAAGATATTAGATAATTAAACATACCACTTGAATCTGCAGTATAATAAAAATCTGAATATCCAGCACCAAAAGGCGTTGAGACAGTAGATGCTTGATTTCCCCACGTCATATAACTAAAAGACGCGCCAGAATCGGTGCTATACTGAAGCCGTGTATTCGCAAGCATCTCACCTGCAGTGGGCGCAACCTCCATCCGCTTTAACTGCTATATCACTTACATGCTTCCAAACCATATACTTCCTTCATATAATAATTTACTAAGCGAAATATTTCGCCTTCTCGTAGAATACACTCATATTTTACAAAAAAGTCGCCAATTACTAGCTAATAATCAAAACACTAACACACGCAATTTATAAGGGCAAATTGATTTGTCTCTTAATATGCCAAAATGATGCCATTCTTAGAGAATTGTGTTGATAAAACGAAGATTTATGCGAATCTCGACGCAAATAATATGAGCTTTACGTCAAGGCCATTCATTTTTAGAGACACAGAGTAGATGAGCAATTATGCAGCTTATAATGGCAGATAATTATCTTTATTCGGATGAAAAATTATATTATATAATTTGCAAATAAAATTACCCACATATTCTGTGATGCTTCCATTATTCATGGAGGCAAACGTTATCGAGCAGCTTGTTGCTTTAGAATATCCGAAAGATCTTCTTCAGATACTAATGGTACTTGAAGAAAGTGACGTTATGACACAAATGGCAGTTAAGAAAATATGCCTACCAGCCCATTTCGATATTATCATTGTACCTAGAGCTGATGTTCAGACAAAAGGCATGGCATGCAGCTATGCGCTACAATTCGTATCTGGTGAATATTGCGTGGTTTATGATGCTGAAGATGAGCCAGATAAGGGCCAATTATCAAAGCTGTAGAGAGGTTTGCCATACTTGATGAAAGCTATTGCCTGCAAGCGAAATTAACTTACTATAACTGGAATGAGAGTTATATTAGCAAAATGTTTGCTATTGAATACTCAATTCTTTTTGATTATTTATTGCCAGCCCTTACAAAGCTTAGACTGCTTATCACGCTTGGTGGCAGCAGCAATCACTTCAAAACCAAAGCCCTAAAAGAAGTCGGCGGATGGGATCCATATAATGTCACAGAAGATGCAGAATTGGGCATTAGATTGAAGTTATTTTGTTTTGCATATGATAGCCAGCACTCTTACAATTCCGCAGCTTTATAGATCACCATTTTTTTGGCGCAAAACGCCACATGGATTAAGCAAAGCAGATCGCAAGCGAGAGCAGGAAAATTGTGATGGTACCCGCGGCCGGACTTGAACCGGCAAGAGATTGCTCTCCACGGATTTTAAGTCCGTTATGTCTACCATTCCATCACGCGGGCGTCTTATACCAATTTACGAAAATAACTCAGGCATTTGCGCTTCGTATTTTCTTTAGATTGGGTATTATATTTGACACGTATTATCAGCAAACAAACAAAGATTGCAATCATTTTTTGTTTGGTATAGATAAATATTTTGCAGTCTATAAAATAGGTTATAGTTCATGATAGGGAAATTAACTGGCGTAGTAGATATAATCAATACTGGATTTTTGATTTTGGACGTGAATGGTGTTGGATATTTGGTGCACTGCCATGATCAGTTAATGCGCAAGATTAGCTTAGGCGATAAGATATCGCTATATATAGAAACACAAGTTCGCGAACGGGATATCAGTCTATTTGGATTCGAAAATCAAGTTGAGCAAACATGGTTTCAAAAGCTTATATCAGTTCAGGGCGTCGGCTCTAAATTATCTATTTCCATATTAGGCGCAATTGGACCAGAAGATTTAAGACGGGCTATTATAATGGATGATAAAGCTAGGCTTGAAAAAATAAGCGGCATAGGCGGAAAAATTGCGACCCGTATTATAAATGAACTGAAGAACAAAATAAAAGGCAGCAAGGGTGAATATTCAACAACCACAGAAATTGCACGACAACAGCAATCTCTGAATCTAATTGCCCAGGACGCAATTGAGGCGCTTATATCGCTTGGATTTAACAAAGCTGATGCTACAAGCAAAGTTGAGAATATAATGTTTGAAGATCCGCAAATCGAACTGGAATCATTAATAAAGAAAGCACTGAGGCGCGCGCAATAACGGCCTCAGCACTTGGAGTGTTGTGTATTGTTATAACGCTCCCTTAGAGCTCATGATCTGCATGAATCGCATCAATCTGAGTGCTGTTATTTATCTCGACACTGAGAGTGTCGGTATTCTCAGGAAAAAAATATTCCTTGATAGAAGGGCCGTAGTGATAACCAAGCCTCACAGCATCAGCGACCGCAGCAATAGCTATTGTATAGGTAAAATATTTTTGTGCAGTGATTGATGTACCGCTGTAACGATGGAAGCAGCCAGTGCTGGTTATGTCTCCAGATTTCATTATATCACTCACAAATCGAATTGTTTCTTCGCCATATCTGGAAACACAGCCTGCTAATGCAGCAACAGGTACTTCAGCAGCCTTAATAGCGTCTAATGCGGCATCTGAGACTCCAGTAGCTCTAGCGGCAACTAATTCAGCAGCCTTAACAGTAAGTGTTTCAAGGCCAATCTCTGCGGCAACATAATGGCCTGGGATTTCTTTTCCACTACGTATCGCAAGTTGCAGAGCACTAAAGGCTATCGCTGTAAAAACTGGTATAGGTAGCATAATGATATCCTCACAATAATGTTATCTTGCAATAAAGTCTGTTATCTTACGCATTCTTACGCGAAGGTGAATTATACCACTTATACTTGCAAATGTACAGCATTATAATCTTCATCTAAAGACATTGTTTAAATGCAGTTGATTCTAAAAACCCATTCTTTGAGGGAGGTCTATACATTTTAAAAATGGAGTTAGTATAATTTGTATATGTGTTGTTTGAAGCGGATTGTTTTGTTACATTGAAAATGTACAAGCATTTATTACAAAACGATCATTAGACATATTCATGGCTATACGCACATACACTATAATCTTTTTTTTGTTTTTTCTCATACTTCCTGGAAGTGTTGCGTACGCTGTGGTTGACTTCTATGCAAACTGTACGAAAGGGTATCAGTTCTCTGACAATCAGATGCAGTCTATTGTTTTGTCGCCATTGAATCGTACTTGCCAATCGCGTTGCGCAAGTGAATGTGGAGCGTTTTCGAGAATAGTCAAAAATTCAAATCAGCCAGGTGACCCAGGTACTGAGTTGAACTCTACTATTATAACGGCATGTATGCCACAGTGCCAGGCTGGGATCATGTTTAAAAGTAATTATTATGAAGCGCAGCCGCGTGCGGAGCTCACAGACCCAATTCAGGTGGAGATAAAAGCGCCAGTCGCTATAGGTTCCGCATGCATTGAAGGCCCAGCATGGGTTGCTGATAATGCATATGTTACAAATTTTACCGTAAAGTCTGGCGACAAGGTACAACTCAGCTTTGTAGGGAATACTTCAGAGACCAGTGCTTCGCAGCACAATACTTCGCAGGGTAGCAAAGTATATTTATGTGGTATGCAAGAAAAGAATCTAGTGCCAATATTCCCAAATACAAATGCTTCAGGATATAGCATATACAACACATCCGACTGGAATAACCAAAAACAAACTACGTGGGCAAATCGCACAAACCATGCGTGCCTGTTAAATTTGACTGATACAGAGTGGAATACTTTGAGTAATAAATCTCTATGGTTTTCTCCGCCATGGTCTTTGCCTCCTTATTCTAAACCTGATAGCGATATATGTAATTGGAGTGCGCGTAGTAAAACATTTACAGATACTGGAATTTATATTCAGGATGGGGATGAACTATCAATTAAATGGTCTGGAAATTATGCATACCAAATCTCAGGTAATATATATGATAGGCAAAACATAATTGCTTGTATGAATAATACTAATCTTAGCAGCCAAACCAGGGCTGCGTGCACTCAACTATGGCAAAATATAAGCACGCTATGGCTAAATCTAGGTGATGGGAATACTATTTTTTTGACTGGGGAAGACGCAAGGCCACAAAATGTGCCAATTGGCTCTTTATATCAGCCTCCGAACCCAACTCAGCCACCACCATATATTTGGCATGGCTTGACTGGCAAGATTATAGACGTTGGTCTTAAAAGTGAAATCAATAGGAAGTTACCACAATGCTCAAGCACAGACCCTCAAGATCAACAGGCAATTTATCAAAATCCTTCTTGTTTGAAAGTTTTAACGCCTGGCAATGGTGATTACACATTTTCTGGTGTATTAAAAGGACTGGCCAACAAGCGTTCTCCGTTGCAAATACAGCATTCTGATGCATCAACAAGTCAAGATCACTTGGGTGGATATAATGTCAATGTTATTTGGGGCGGATGTGTATATCAAGGCGGTGAACGTGTGCAATATGCTGTATTGACTGCTGATGAACTTGCAGCATACAGGGTTGATGCGACACATTCAGGAGTAGCAGATTCAGAATGGCAAGATGTGCCAGATAATGTATTTGGTGTAACTTCACCTGGCTCAACTCAGCCACTTGTTGTGCAGACTAGCAAAGCATCAGGAACCCTATTACTCAGGATAAAGAGCTTGCAAGCACCAGGTGGTGTTAGCGATGATGTGGCGGCATTATATGAACCTGCTAATCGATTCGGGAGCTATTATATATTGGGAGAGCTATTGGGACAGCCTTCTTCTGCAGTGAAAGCAGGGCCACTGACAACGCTTTTAAAACTTATTACAGATCAATTTCTAGGACATGATAGGAAACCAGGAATGGTTTTAGAAAGCGGTGTTGTGTATAAAATTTTTTCTAGCATCACACAAGGTAAAATTTTTCAAAATCTTATATACGCAATGGTGATCGCGTATATATCATTCACAGGGCTTGCTCTCCTTATTGGCATTATTGAATTAAATCAACAAGAAGCGATAAAAAGGCTAGTAAAAGTTGGTATTGTACTTGCTGTTATATCACCAAATAGTTGGGAATTTTTTGGCGGATATCTTGTTCCATTCTTTATAGACGGATCAATTACCATTATTGCTATGATACTTTCTGCGTCAGTAGATCTGAACAGCATTGCAATCACTCAAGAGAATTTATTACAAGATCCGCTGCTTATTTTTACAATCTTTGATGCACCGCTCACGCAGATTTTTAGTGCAGCTGTTTGGAAAAAGATCGCAGGGCTTATTCTGACAAGTTCAGCTGGGTTGCTCATCGCATTCGCGATATTATTTGCAATGTGGTACTACGTATTGATGTTAGTCAAAGCAAGCGTTATGTATATTTTTTCTATATTAATGACTTCACTTTTGATTGTTATGGGGCCGATATTCGTTCCTATGATGTTATTTAAGAAGACTTTCAATTTATTTGAAAATTGGTGGAAGCAGCTCTTTTCATTTATGATACAGCCAATAATGGTATTTAGCTCTATTGCGCTCTTCAATATTGTGATATTGGCCCTCCTGCGCGCAACACTTGGCTTCACTGTTTGCCCGAGTTGTATATTAGAAATTAATCTTAGCCCTATATATCAAGCATGCTGGATTCCTGGATATGCTATGCTCTCAAATACTCATATGCCAGTTGATACCGCATCTATTTCCTTTGTTCCGCTTTCCATTTTATCTGGTGCGCTCGCATGGATGTTGATCGGGCAAGGCGCATATGGCTTTTGTGGATTTATGGCGAAAATAGCATCTACAATTGTAACGGGAAGCCCAATAAGAATTGCAACTATAGAAGGTCCAGCATCAAATGCTATGGATTCAGTAGAAAATCTTGGCAAAGCAGTGACTAATAAAGCTCCTGGAGTCTTCTCAAAAGGCAAAGATGGTAACAGTAAAGATACTATAAAACGAGATGATAAACCATCTTCTGAGACAAAAAAAGAAGGTGAAGAAGCTGAAAAAGCCGAATCTATTAAGAAAGATAGTCAAGATGTAAAGTGCATTAGTTAATCTGAGTTTTTTTATGCTCTAGATTTTGTCTGCTATACAGCACTGCTAAATGAAAATATAAAAGAAAAAATGTGACAGGGTGGAAAGCAACTTTTATGAGAAATAACTCTTGATATTACACCCCTTTAGTGTAACTTCTATCTATATGGGTAGTTTACAACTATAGAGTGTTTTTAGAATTATATATGGATAATACTGTTTACAGCACACTCACTAATCAGGTTGGGATATTGAACAACTTGCAGCTGACAACCAACAACATGGCAAATTCTAATACTGTTGGTTTTAAGCAAGACAAGATGCTATTCAAACAGTTTCTAGTGCAAGATGTACATGATAAAACAACTATGCCAAATGACGTGAGCACTATCGTTATGTTTAACGAAGGTGGATTTAAGCCTACAAAGCGCGCATTGGATGTAGCGATTAGTGGTAGGGGCTTTTTTGCCGTACAGACCACGCAAGGCCAAAAATATACGCGCAATGGGAGCTTTACAATAAATTCCGAAGGAATACTTGTAACACAGGATGGAAATCCAGTCATAAGCTCGGATGGGGATGTTGTGGCTTTTGCTGTAACAGATGAAGCCCCAAATATATTAGAAGATGGAAGAATATTAGTTAGAGGCGAAGAAAGAGGCAGCTTAGCTGTTGTTGATTTCGCTGATTTGCATTTCGTTAGGAAGAGCGGCAATAACATGTTTGTTTCTGATATGCCAGCTGTTCCTGCTAGCGATTTTAGGATATTGCAAGGAACATTAGAACAATCAAATGCCGTTCCTGTGACTGAAATGGCGAGAATGCTTGAATTAAACAACCAGATGCAGGCTGCAAATAACGTGATTAATACTAATTACAGATTATCACAATCAGTCTATAAGGCTATGAGTAAATAGTGAGGAAAAAATGCCGCAAAATACACCAGTTGCTACAACCGCGCTAATTGCGATCAGTGAGGCTATGCGTAACACAACGAATAATCTTGCTAACTACCAGACTACCTCTTTTAAAACGGGAGATCTTCAGTTTGCGGATCTAACATATCAAAATTCTCAACGCCTGGGGATAACCAGCTCTGATGGCGTGCCGAATATGATACAACTAGGTAGGGGTGTTACGGTCATGAGTATCACGAAAAATTTCGAACAGGGTCCTCTCCTTTCGTCGCCTGATAAGCCACTAAATATCGCCATAGATGGTGCAGGGTTTTTGGCTATACTTTTGCCAGACGGGAGAACGGGCTATACGAGAAATGGCGCACTCAGCAAAAATAATATAGGTAGGCTAGTCACAAGCGATAAATATGAACTGGATGTGCAAATAGAAATTCCTTTGGAAGCTAAGGATATCAGTATATCAGACATTGGGGAAGTATTCGCAAGCATACCAGGGCAACAACAACCGCAATTTTTGGGGCAAATCACGCTCGCGAGATTCATTAATCCATCAGGGCTTGAGGCCGTCGGGAATAATGTATACTTGCCAACGGATGCGTCTGGAGATGCGCAAGTTGGCATTGCAAACACTGATAATTATGGCGCAATAAGGCAAAAATTCCTTGAAGGCTCTAATGTAAATAATATCAGAGAACTTATCTCTATGCTGGATTTGCAACAGGTGCATAGTATGGTTTTAAACTGCCTGAATGGCGGTTATAATGCTGAGAAAGGTTTAGTAGAGATAAAAGTTTAGAAATTCTTTTTATAGTATTTTTTCATTTAAGTGAATAGCAGGAGCTATTAGGCGAAGTGTAGTAAAATCTACTAAAAGCTTGAGGCGACATACTATTAACTTGAATGGAAAATACTATGGGACTGTTAACAAAGTGCGAATTGACGATTAAAATTAGGCACAAAGCCTCTAAATTGCGTCACCTTAGAGGGCATCTTAGTGGCCGCTTTAGATCCAGAGTGAGCATTTTTCTGGATTGCC
>JABFOW010000527.1:0-11431 GCA_022817725.1 Archaeoteleia sp. ZL-2020 | reverse complement strand
CTGCGAAGGCGAATTTGACTTACTGAATGTGCTGAACTTGTATAGCACATTTACTTCACTGTGCTAACAGACAACTCTCACTGTCTCTATATTAACAACGTAGTTGTGCTGGAATAGCTTAATTGTTAGTTGGATTATCGAATCTTTTTTCCGTGATGGGTTTTCCCGGAAATGACCTTAATTCTTCGGCATTGACTATAGGCGTCGGAAAATGAAGTTGATATATTTTCCTTAGATATTTCTTAGAGAGAATTGTTGGTTCTGTTCTGAATTATAATTTGTACCGTAATAAATAAAATGTATTTAATAGCCGGTAATTTATAACGCAAAGTGGCCTATAATTTCGACGAAATTATTTTCGTAATTTGCGTCTAGAATCTTGAACGGTAGTTTTCTAAAAGTTTTTAGCAGACTCATTTATCTCTTTTAACAGTTCTATCATTTTTCTCGTTGCGAGCAAAGACAATAATTTAGTCTGTTCAACGTTAGTCGTCACGGCTGTATGCGAGATAGATCGGTCTTGGCGCGCACATGTAATTAGGTACTTGTCTCTTCGGTTAGCCAGACAGACAGCGCGACGCCGTTTATTTGTGTCACGATGACTCGGGCGCATGTGTCTGATTCGAGAGCTTAGTTTTGATTTAGAGATAACTGAGGCCTAACACTGGAAAACCTTGGTTTAAATTCAGACATAAAATATAAATGGGATTATCTTTTTAGAAAATGTATTCAGATCTAAATTAAGGATTTGCGCTGACCAATTTAGGTGAGTTCAGCTGACACCTGATGTGTTGTCGTGATTGCAAAACGCTTCAAAAGTTCAACAATGTTATTAACAATATAAATTTGGTCCGTCCGTTCATTCACGTTTATACTTTTTCTGTTTTAATTTTTTTTCCATTCTGTGCAGTCAAAAGTGCATATCACTCGCCAACTGGTTACGGCGCCTGACTAATCACCTCAAGTATAAAACTGATTGATGAGGGTATTTTAGGGTGAGTTTTCTTCGAGTAATCAAAATGTTTCATCAAAATGTTCAAATCATAATGGCAGATACAATCTACGGACGGTAGAATCCGTTACCTATCATCTCATGTCCTATTCCATAGCCGGATAATCGACAACATAAAGTATTAATTTTTATTAATTTGAGCTGCTGAACCCCGACAGAACCGCAACGTTTTATTTAGTTAACAGCCGACACTTCCCCGAAAGAACCGTTGCAGCAACGTTGCGGTTCTTTCGGGGAAGTTTCGGCTGTTAACTAAATAAAATAACATCTATATTTCGACCGAATCTTTTTAAGATTTTGGTGCGGGACTGTCGGTCCCAAAGATCGAGATTGTGTCGAACGCGGTTTTATGACCGTTATTTCACGGGAACAGCATCTCTTGGGGAAACGCGTTATAACATATACGATCATGATGTGACGTCAATGTAAGGAAGATGTAATTAATCATCATAATTATCACAAGAAATTTAACAATGAGCTTATTAACATTTACTACTTCCAACTTTCTAGATAAGAACTGATAATGCATATGGCAAATGCTTAAGGCACTCTTAAGAGACTCCGGAAGCAACGCAGTTGTTTTCGAGACACGTGCTACAATTTTTAATAATTCTTTTTATTTTAAATAAAAAAAGAATAAAATGATAATCAAAGCTACTAATTAAATGAAATTTCTGACAAACCTTTGTTTCTTCAAAAGTTGCACAGGGAAAAAAAAGATTTGTTAATCCAGCACATAATATGTTGCTGATATACATTTGTTAGTATAACATATGTATGATGCTGTTTCTGCAATTATCGTGTTTATATAGCACAACAATCGTGCTACTAGAAGATGAATTATTAGTTATTGTATGCGACGTCAGATAGGCAGCGGTAGCATCGCGAAATCGTGGTTCATGTCCGAAAATAAAGAAGGTGGCATCATAACCTATGATTTATTGGTTTCTGTTCCTGTTATTACGTTGGTCCCTTTATATTCAATTTTGTATTAAATGTTCTTACTATAAGGAAATGTAGGTTATGTAGATTAAATAATATTTTAGATTTCAGTATTATTATCTATCACCTTACCAAACGGGTTGTGTTACACTAAGAATTGAAACCGTTATTCTAGCAAACTAATGTGTTACTACAGCGACAACGTTACAGCTAAAAAAATGTGTTAATGTGACAGCCAGTATTCGCTGTCCGAATATTAACACATCAAATTCGCTGGAATAGCTCATATTTCGATTAACTAATTTTTTTGGATTAATTTTTTTTTGGATTGACTAAATTTTTTTCCGTGTATTTAACCGCCCTATTATAAATTTGCCAAGTTTCTGGTGGGGTCGTACCGAGACCTGACCGTGGCCTTACCAAATAACTGTCATATTTCTACTTGGGCGACTACGTCACGAGGAAATGACGTAACTCTTTTTCCCCTACTTCAACGTAGAGCATTCTAAAAATTATTTTAATTAATATGGGTTAATAAATTAAATTTAGAACTTCTGAAACGTTGAAAAAGAATGTCATTGCTTTCCTCAGCTCAAATTCACTTGAAATACTATGAATACAAAATATTATTAAATCCCATAGGATTTGTTGAATCATTATCAGCTTAAGATTAGGAGCCATATACAATGAACAATAATACTATCAATTGTTATTAACTTATTATTCAAATTTTATTTTATTTATGTTTTATCTTTATCTGAAATAAGAATCATTTAAAACTGCCAGTCATATTTGTGCAATATGAACATTGTTCGTAATCTTCAGGTACTTAGATGATCACAATTAACCTTTTGTTAAGTTAAGTAAAATAAAAATAAGCTTTATCACCCTTAAATCTGCAATATTATACCAACAATTGTTTTACCAACAATATTATACAACAAACGAATAACAACGCAAATTTTGTTCGTCACATTTGGAACCATACTCTTCATTCCATAAAGTCGAAAAAATAAGTGTGCTATTATGGAATTAAAATTAAGAACTGTTCACTTTGAAAGGTAAAACGAAATGACGTATTTCACACGTAAAATATCGTTAACAAATAACACATTCACTTATTTCAGAAAAATGTTATGGTAATTTCTACGGGCGTGACAACCCTCGCTTCCGCGCGGAGAAGAAAAAGTAGAACTCGAATGAACTCATATTCTTAGGTTCTTTAAATAGCAACTCTGGAGAGCTGGGAAGTTTTCCGCCAACGCGAACCAACCGTGTCCAAGTAGTGGGATACTTCGAACATCAATCAGTCAAACGGGTTGCCCTAAAACTTTCAAATGGAGAAATGCTCAAAAGTTGATAAAAATTTGCAATTTATTGGCTGACAATATGGTTTTAGAAAAATGACGAGGTGAGGGACGTCTTCATTAACTTATATAAAAAGACTGGGTATTCTTTACGTCGTAGTTTTGTTCGTTTGGGCTGCTACAAACATTCCGTGTGTTTCTTGATCTTGTTTCGTATCTTCTATATTAATAAAATCACGATGGAGATACGAAGAATGTCGACGTGGAATGTACTTAGTGTTGAGGCTGCTTTGCAACAATTGAATTGTTTTGAGAATGGCGAAGTCTGTGAGCAGATTGTTAGACGCTCCAATACGGTAAGGAAACTAGACCATAGTTCTTCCAAGTTATATTGCAGGTTTATGGGTAATAAAGCTTATTTTTATTTTATTTAACTTAACATAAAGTTAATTGCGATCATCTAAGTACTTGAAAATTACGAACAATGTTCATATTGCACCAATATGACTGACAGTTTTAAATGATTCTTATTTCTAATAAAGATAAAACATAAATAAAATGAAATGTCAATAATCAGTTAATATATTATCATGTATTGTCATATATCATTTTAGGTTTTAATGATGATCATATTCGCCACTCGAAATAATCATTTCTATCAATAATTGATAACATGAAGAATAAGAATACAAATTTTATTACTAATTCCTTCATTTGATAAAAAGTTGAATTCTATCAGTTAAACATAATCTGCTAAATATCTGGGATATGTATAATTGTGTTGTTATATTATCGGACTATAGGTATAAATGTTAATAACAATTGATAGTATTATTATTCATTGTACATGGCTCCTAATCTTAAGCTGATAATGATTCAACAAATCCTATGGGATTAAATAATATTTTGTATTCATAGTATTTCAAGTGAATTTCGAGGTGTGAAAAATTATGAAATTCTTTTTCAAAATAATTTTTAGAATGCTCTACGTTGAAGTAGGGGAAAAAGAGATTTCCTCGTGACGTAATTGGTTAAATGCAATGTTGCGAAACAGGAAAAAGAAGAATCTGCAAGTTAATAAATGTAGTTAAATGAAGGAAGTGTGCTGATTCAAATACACTCAGTAAATTATAATTGACTTGAACCAATAAGAGCCACTATAAATTTATTCATTGCAAAAAACAATACGAACTGTTTTTCAACATAAATTAAATAAATTATAAATTCTATTACTCAGTTTGTTGAAGCTTATAAATTCCTTGCCACTTTTCATATTTTTATTTCGTATATAAGGAATAATCTATTTTGAATTATATATTTATCAGCGAATGCAATTTAAATGATTATACCGAATATGTGGGTTGTGCTATCATAACTATAAGATCATTGTTGAAAAAGTGATATGTAATATAGTATTTTTAAGCTTCCTCATCTAGAAAAAATATATTCAGTTTGTACATTTTATTACCATGTTACAATTATAGATTCAATAAAGACTATTTTTACTATATCGTTTACGGTGTCCCCCAATTTTGCCACATGTCAGAAAAAGAACTCTTTTTCTTTAAGTTGTAACACCTACGCTATAGAAATAGTATCACGAGGAGAACTTCCCATTTCAATCAAATAAATTTGTTTTAGTTTTATTGTTTTTAATTAATTTGATTTGATATTCAATATTGTTTTAATGCTTCAGCCACGCAATGATCCTTATGTAAAGATGTTCATGTGTTGTGTAATATTTAATAAAATACTTTATTTATTTTTTAACACCTTTTGGTAACTTTAGTTGAAATATTTGTATGTTTATTTTATTTTGTCGACGTTTTGGTTAATTGCCTTAATTCTCTTCAGAATAATTCATACAGCATAATATAAGTTTATAAATAATATAAGATTTTAATATGAATAGTACGCATTGTGTTCAATGTCGTACTTTTTTTTGTTGAAATAATTTTTCAGTAACTGCGTCAACATAAATAAAACTTGTCAATGCAAATTATTATACACATATTTACAAGTTATAGTACAATTATAGGTTTTAAATATAGCTTGAAGAAGTCAATTGTTACAATCAGACTGACTTTGATGGATTTGACAATTCTGAATTGAACTATAAATTATGTAATAGTTTATAGTTCTGGTATCGTATACAGAAGATTATTATGTTAGAACATACATTATGCTAAAACAATATACATGATTTCTTCTATTAACAAAATTTCCCTTTTTATTATAGTAACTTTTTTCCATGCTATTTTCTTGTAGTATTGTTTTCTGGGCATCTGAATTTCGTTTCTAATAGTCAAACGAATGAAATGTTGCGATAAATATCATACTAGCGGTTTTCGAAATATTATACTTTATTATTACCTCATTCTTGTACAAGAATGCATCTATTAAACCCTTCCCTTGTAACGCTTAATGTCTAATATTTATATCGAATACAAATGTATTACGTCATATTATGTGGACTTTACTGTTCTCATAATTAAGTTTTTGTTAATAGAAAAGAAAAACTACTGTATGAAAAGCTATGAAGAGTACCCTAGTAGAAATTTGGCAAGTTTCTGGTGGGGCCGTGCCGTATATTTTTACTTGGGTAGTTATGATTGATGTTATTTGCCGTTTTTTACATTTTTCTTTTGAATACAAATTATCCAAATTTTTCGCAATGCATTTAAATAACATGTTCCCAAAATAAACTGTTGTAAAAATTGCACGTTCAGAATATAATACAGTTGACAATATTAAATCATATTAGACTGATTTCAAAAATATTCGATCACAAATCTGTTATCTTGTAAATACGCATAGTCAATTCATCATATTGAAATTCAACGAGAATTTCACGAGTTAGTAAGTAACCGGTGGTAAGCGTATTAAGGAATCTAGAATATAGTTTATTTTCTTCCACAATAATATGTCAATCTCTAAACGTCAAAGCTAGAAACGTTCGATGGGTTCTGCCCATTCTGGCCCCATGCCTGCCTTTATTTTTAACCAATTAAAGTCGACTCACTTCTTAGTTTCAAATACCGCCTGCTACGAATCAGTCAAACATTCGGCATAATGCGAATAAATAGATTAAATTTGTTTCCAAATTTTAACTATTCACAAAGTGATTTAGGGCAACCTCTGTATTTAAAATATGACGTAAAGAAATCAAAATTACAGTGTTTCTAACAGATAATACATTTTATTTTTAAAATCGAAACAAAATTAATACATAATTGCACTCTTTGCATAAATAATGTTAATAATTTAATTGCTTTCAAATTGGTAAGTGTTAAATACATCGATAATGAGTATCTGGAATCAACTAAACGTAGAACATGCCACAAGTGCTATTTCAAGGGATGATCTTCATGGTAGTGCGCGAAGAAGACGAAAAACGGTAAATTTTAGCGTTATAATAATGATTTATGAAATGACATCACTTACTTTAAACGTAATACTTTTATTTAACATTTTGTACAACTTAATTAATTCATTTTTGCCGGTGTATTTACGTATTAAAGAAAACGTGCAAATATCTTTCAAAATTTGCTACAGAATGTATCCTCAACATTGATCAATATTTTGCTTAATAAAAATGTCTTTATATATATACTTTTTATATTTTCTTTTGTATATATTAATTACTAACTATCTCATTGGATTAGTGGCAATGAATTATTATTCGCATTATGCCGTGTTGAGCATCATAAGATGTGTGATGTTCCAGGATAGGTGATAATTTGGACCTGAATTTAGGTTGATGAAGTTAATATTTAAATCGGTTAAATCTTAACGCGCGATATAATCCCATTTTTAAAAATAAAATATATGCGCCATATACGTTGCGAGAATACTTTGGAACGATATATGTGATGCCATATATAGTACATATAAGGCGCGTATATAGAGTTCCATACATGTTAGCATATATGTAACATATATTACACAGATTTTTCTCAGTTTAATCTTCGCGCGACTGACCAAATTTGGTCAAAATCATCTTTGTTGAATTCACACCAACGATATTAAAGTTTGGCACTATTTCTTCAGATTTCAAAACATTTTCATGCATTATCCACATTCAATTTGCTAATAATATTTTATGGTCCAACGAAATATGTACCAATGACGCTTAGACTATTAATGTCATAAGTATAAATTTTGCTACTTATAAATTAAAACCTTAATATTGGTGAGCCAAGTAATATTTTGCTGTACCATCACAATATTTTTCACGCTATTAAAATAAAAGTAGAAAAGAAATAATGTTTTTAAATGTTTGCATATATTGGTTATAATATATTAAAAATAGTTTCTTGAACAAAAATGAAATGTGGGACAGAAATGTCAATAAATATTATGATATAATGATTATATTTGAAGTCTGAATACGTTACACTTATTTACCGAAATGTTTTGCAAATTTATCATGCAAATATGTAACAACGTGATGTTTCTATTTATAAATTTAATATTAAATAAATGATTGATTGATAACGCAATTAAAAGGCACGTATTATCATAAATTATTGATTGCATTAAATCACCATTTGTTTTTGTCTTGGTGCGTAAGGGTCAACGCGACCCTTAATTGAGTTACAGTAACTCTCATGCGACAATCTCATTACGCTCATCGCGCACGGTCAGTCGTTTCTTCACCATCATCGTGGTAGACCAAAAATCGACGAATTACCCCTAATGAATGACATTTCGTAGAGCGCGAAAGCCAATGTCGTGCTCATCTGACGCGGAGTGTTTAAAATTAAGTCTCGACCAAGTCCCCGCGAGTATATTTAGGCCAGTTGCGCATGCGCGATCGGGTTTGAAGTACCGTGAAACTTGTGTTTGCCTAGAATCTCGCATCGGTCTTATTTAATGTGACAGTAAAACGCTCATTTTATGAAAAACGAAACGATAGAGTGTCGGGAAAAGAATAAAGGCCCCTTTCCAAATAAAACAGCACAAGAAAAAACGCAATAAGAATCATCCGAAATTGTCGATCGTCTCGATTCTAATAAGCGTGTTTTAGCTCGATCCTACTGTTGAGGAAAACACTGGCGAAATGGAAGGTCTGGATGTTTGGGGCCAGATTGCGGTTGAGACGTCTCAGATGTACGTCTGCGAAGGTGGCGTCATCAAAAGTCGTTTCGCCAGCACCGTAAGTCGATGGAGACTTCATGACTGGAAAATTGCGGCTGCTTGTTTCCTCGACGATTGTTCTGGCAGCAGCTGTTTCTTTAGCTTTCTGATAAACGTCCAAAACAAGTACAACCCGGATGTTTTTTGGATCACACGAAACGCTTTATTTGAATCTAGACATTTAGTAGGCTTCCTAACAAATCAAAAATGTCCCGCAAATGTCCCTTTATTCAAATTTTGATGACCGAGATAGAAATGCAAAACATTTACAAACTCTAGTCCAAAGTTCTTTGTCAAACAGGAATTCATCTTAAAATGCAAACTTCTTGGTGAAGAGGAATTGGAATGAATTAGAGAGATATTCGATTTGATCAAAGTTTTGTGTTGGAACTTATGTGGTTACAATATGTTCATATTGTTTCTATCGGAAGAAACAGCTGTTTACATATTATGACAATGTAATAATGATAATCATATCGTATGATGATATTCTTTGCGAAACATTAATTTGACATTAGTATAGTTTGCATGGCCAAAAGGTTTGGTTTTCGTATGTTATTACTTATTGTCTCTGGAAGTGTATTGGAACGTATTTGCAACAAAAGCAAATGCATTAGAATCAACCTAGATTTTAATTAAAATGATTTCATGTTAGGTCAATGCCGAACGATTACTAATGCACCGCTGGTTCATTTTTGGTTTCGCTTCTGGTCCATCATGATTATATCCTAAATTACAAGAATCATCCATTATTGGAATTTCGAATACCTTGGTATAAAAATCCATTGAATTCTACTTAAATTATTCAATCCTGTACAATATTCGTATTGATTACTATTCATTAATCGTAACATTGCGCAGGATTGAATAGAATTAAACAGGTTTAAGCAAAAAATAGTAAGCAAATTTTAAACAGCCAATAAATCCATTACAAAATATTTGTAACCGATTATTGTTTTCGCAGACAATAGAGAAGCTTCCTGACAAGGTAATCCTGAACATTTTCAATTACCTTTCGCATCGAGAAATCTGCAGATTGGCACGTGTCTGCAAAAGATGGCGACAAATAGCGTACGACACACACCTTTGGAAGAACGTCTCTTTGCGACCAGAGATAAGCGGTTTGCATGTTGAATCTCTTGATAATCTGCTTCAACTGATCAGGTATGTAAATGAGTAAAATGATGGTCGTATTATAGCTTTTAATCACAAAAAAGTAAGTTGCTTTAATTCATAATAAAACCATTATTAAAATACCGTCAGAAAGAAGATTAAATATGTTCCCAATTACGATCCATATTCTTATTAAACGCATATATTAATTTTTAGTGTGCGTTTCGGCCCATCATTGAGATACATCGAATTACCCATCGAATTGATCACTCATACTGTACTTCACGAATTAGCCAACAAGTGTCCTAATCTAACACACATGCTTCTGGATTTCTCAACTGCCATGCAGTTGCACGATTTTTCGGAAATGCAAACTTTTCCCACAAAACTGAAGTACATGTGTATCTGTCTATCGGATGTAATCTTCATGGAAGGTTTCATGAGGAAAATCTACAATTCTATCAAAGGACTGGAAATTCTGCACTTGATAGGTTTGTCTATGACGTAAATAAGCTACCATAAATGATATTAATAACTGGATCGAAACTAATTTATAATCGACTGTTCGTATTGGAAAATGGTTTGCAGGAACTTACGAAAAGATAGAAGGAGAGGAAGAAGAGATATACGAAGTCATCAATGTCCACAAGTTAAAGTCCGCCACGCCCAACTTGAGAGTGATCAACTTATACGGAATAAACTTCGTCGACGATTCGCATATAGATGCCTTCTCGTCAAATTGTATGCAACTCGAATGTCTAGCTGTGAATTTCTGTTCCAAAGTTACCGGCTCAACAATGAAGACTCTATTTCAAAGAAGCAGAAAACTCAAATGCTTACTGATGCAAGGAACCAGTAAGTTTATTCACGTCGATCATTGTCCATAATATTCAGAATTGAGGGATACAAACTTCCATCCACTTTATTTTGAATTGTAAAATTGGTATCACGTCTCAAATCGCATAGATATATGGATAATTCTAAATCCAATAACACAACTTTTTGTATCAAAATTTTTAATTTTTAATGGACGTATTTTTACAGATCTTCGAAGTGAGCACGTAATGGCAGTAGATTGGGAAAAATCAAGCATTCAAGAATTAGATGTAACTGCCACGGATCTCTCTACAGAATGTTTGATCGACATGCTCACCAGAATACCGGGATTGCGCTTTTTAAGTGCGGGCCAAATAGACGGGTTCAACGACAGCGTTCTAAAAGCTTGGACGGAAGTTGGGAATCCCCGAAATCTCATAGCTCTAGACTTAGACAGGTCGGATAACTTGAGTGATGATGCTCTTCGCAAGTTCCTATCTAGACATGGTCATCAATTTTGGGGTCTCGCTCTATCAGGAATGCCTCACATTAAGGATCAGTTTTGGGAAAGTGTCTTGCCAGTATTGACAAATGCCAAGTAAGGATTATAAATTTGTATAATTATTCTCGACAATTATCCTGCCACGTATGGTTAAATATTTGCATTGTCTAAATCATAATATTGAAATGTATATTACTTATTAACCTCCAAGTATTTTTCATCAGTGTTTGCAATTCATCAGAAATATTTCTCAGTCTGAAAATATAAACTACCACATTAAGAGATGTATTTCACTTTTGTTATGTAGGATACTTGCAATGGGAAACCAAGAACGACTTGGTCTCAACATTCATGTCGATCAACTCATGAACGGGATCGCAAAAAATTGTCCGGATTTGGAACGTTTAGAATTACGATGGGATCCAGAAAACCTGCGATTTTCTGACAAAAGCCAAAAAGCTATTGATATTTTGAGAGTAAAATGCGTCAAATTAGAATGCCTTGTACTTAGGTAAGAAACTGAATTTAAGTTCACTCTTTTCTAATCACTGAGAAAGGTACTATATATATTCAGATAAAATTGATTAATAATAATTTTTC